>PVJX010017255.1:0-38744 GCA_004027295.1 Dolichotis patagonum | reverse complement strand
TCTGCTTGCCTTTGTTGCCCAGGATTGCCTTTGCTATTCTAGGTCTCTTCTGTTTTCAAATGAATTTTCAGAATATATTCTCTAGATATGTGAGGTATGCTACTGGTATTTTGATCATAATTGCATTAAATCTGTATAACAGTTTTGGGAATATTGGCATTTTCACAATATTTGTACTTCCTATCCAAGAGCAAGGAATATATTTCTATTTCCTGAAATCCTCTCTAATCTCATTTTTACAGAATACTGTAGTTTTAAATATATAAATCTTTTGCATCCTTTGTTAGATTGATTCCTAAGTATTTCATTTTTTCTAGATGCTAATTTGAAAGGTGTTATTGCTCTAATTTCTCTCTCAGTGAGTTTGTTGTTTGTGTAGAAGAATTCTATTGATTTTTAGTGTTGACTTTGTATCCAATTATGCACCTCAAGAATTTGCTTATTAACTCTAATAGTCTTTTAGTATAGTGTTTAAAGTCTTCCATGTAGTGTATCATGTCATCTACAAACAATGATAATTTAACTTGTTCCTTTCCTATTCTTGTTCCTTTCATTTCTCTCTCTTGTATAATTGCTCTACATAATGTTTCCTATAATATATTGAATAGGTATGGAAATAGTGGACATCTTTGTCTTCTTTCTGATTTTACAGTGAAAGTGTTCACTTTTTTCCCGTATAGTATGCTGTTGGATGTTGGTTTGTTATAGATGGCTTTTATCAGATTGAAGTAGTGACCATCTATTTCAATGTTTGAAGGGATTTTATCATAAATGAGTGCTGGAATTTATCTAAAGGTTTCTCTGCATCTATTGAGATGATCATGAGATTTTTGTCTTAACTTTTTGATGTGGTGTATTACATTTATTGATTTGTGTATGTTGAACCATCCCTGCATTCTTGGGATGAATCCCACCTGATTATGGTATGTAATCTTCTTGATGGTTTGCTGCATTCTGTTTGTTAGTATTTTACTGGGAATTTTGCATCTATATTCATTAGGGATATTGGCCTGTAGTTCTCCTTTGTGTTCTGTCTGTCTCTAGTTTTGATATCAGGGTAATACTTGCCTCCAGGAATGAGTTAGGGAAAATGGCTTCTATTTCAATTTCATTAAAAAAGTTTGAGGAGTATAGGTGTTAAAGTGTCTGTAAATTTCTTGCATAATTCATCAATGAATCCATCAGGACCTGGGATTTTCTTTGTTGAAAAAATTTTAATTATATTTTCATTTTCAATCAAATAAAATTTAAATTTATTCTTATTTATTTATTTATTTATTTATTTTTGGTACTGATAATCAAACTCATGACCTCATACTTTTCAGGCATGCTGTTCTGCTGAGCTATATCCCAATCCCAGGATCTTGTTTCTTTAAACATTCTGCCAGTCTGTTTCTTTTGATTGATGAATTGAGGCATTTTACATTGATAGTTATAACTGCTATGTATTGGTTTACCTTTTTTCATGATATTTTATTCCTGTTGGTTTCCTACTTTCTCCCTGTGTTTAATTGCTTGCACTGCCTGGTGGTTTGTTTCTGGTGTTCTTGGAACTGTGATCATTTTTATCTCTGTCTAGAATATTTTCCAATACTCTTTGTAGTGTTAGTTTGATTCTTATGAATTTCCTTGATTTTTATTTGTCATGGAAGTATCTTATTTATCCTTTGATTTTGAAAAATAGTACATCAATTTGGGCTGCAATTTGTTTTCTTTCAGGGCTTTGAATACTTCAAGGTCAGGGGCTGGAGATTTAGCTCAGTGGCATAAGTGCTTGCTTTGCAAGTGCATGGTTATGAGTTCGATCCCTGGTACTGATTAAAAAAAATACTTCAAGGTCTTCTTGTGTGTTTGTCTTGAGAAGTCAGCCATGAGTGTAATGGGTTTTTGTGATGATGTGTTTCTTTTCTCTAACAGCTTTTAATATTCTGTTCTTGTGCTAAATTTCTGAGATCTTGATTATTATATGTTTGGGTGTAGATTTATTTTGGCGATGGGTTCTTGGAGATTTTTATGCCTAATTCATCTGTATTTCAGATTGTTTTCCCTTGCTTTAAAATTTTTTTATTATTATTTCAGCAAATAGTCTTCTTGTGACATTTGTGTTGACTCCTGCTTTTTCATTCACACCAGTCTTTTCTTTGCATAGTATTGCATTTGTTGAATTGTTATATCTTCATCTTTTTTATTTTTATGAGATCTTTTTCTTTGCTGACCACAGCTGTGATCATGTCTTCAAGGTTGGAAAGCCTGTCTTTAGTTTTGTTCAAGTGGTTTTGCCAGATTTCAGTGGAATTTTTATTTCCCAGATATTTATTTGAATTCATTTCATGCATTCTATTTATTTCCTATATGATTATCTGTAGTTACCACCATTGTCCTATGGTCCCCTATTTTTTATCAATCTCTAGATTTGCTGAAAAATTCCTTTATAATTGTTTTTTTTTCCTTTTTAACCTGAGATATTATTTTTGATTTGATTTACTCTATAGCTTCATGAATTAGTTTCTTTATATCAGTTGTGAAATTTCAGGTGTGTGCCTTCCATTTTCCTCTATCTCATTGTCTCCCAGATTTTTTCTGGGTGGGCTGGAGATCTGAAGTTGCATTTTGCTTCTGTGTCCTATCTTCTCTTTGAAAGGTTTTTATTTTTTTTCCTGTGGTTGTCCTTGTAAAACTTTGCAGTAGGTAGCTTTATCACTAGTATCAAGATCTCTCTATGTAAAGTCTTCTCCACACATGTGTTCTATGTTTAGGAGGCTTTTGGCTTGTGTCTGTCCCAATATCCTACCTTCCCAATTACTTAAGAATGAGATGTGGATTTCTGTTTGGTTCAGTTCCCACTCCTTTGGTACTGGACTGGGTTTAATTTATTACCCCAGAGCTTCCCAATACTGTTGCAGAAATGAGAAAATCTAATCAGTTTTTCTCAACAGATATTACATCCTATCTAAAGTAGTATAATTAGCAATAACAATAGCATCATACACAGTTTAGAAACTGATAACCAGTGGTAACTATTAATGTTGTACCTTTAACCATAGAAACAAATGTACAATTATTTAACAGAACTCATCTTAACTTGGGAACTTGTATGCAACATATTTCCCCTGTTGAATGATTTTTACCCTGTGGTGGGAAGCTTTAAGAAGGACAGTGCATAAAACAGATATAACTGAAAAGAAATAAAGTAGAAGCAAGGTTGGAGGACAAATGGTGATCATGCAAGGTTTGGGAAACCATAGAAGAGGGCAGAAGAAAAAAAAAATGAAGGTGTAAGCAGGAGATTATTAAAGTTAATCTGAAAAATTAGACTATTCGCTCTTTAGAAAATATGACTAAATCTAGGAAGGTGAATTTAGGAAAAGAGGAGAGAAGATGACTAGATTGGGATGAAAATATAGGTGAAAAACAGAAAAAAAAAGAAAAAGAGGAAACAAAGCACTAAAGAAAGAAGAAAAATAAAATGAACTAAAAAAGCCCCAAATATCCTCTGTTGTTCAACAGGAGTCCAAAACTGCCAGGTAACACTGCCAATCCTGCAGTGGAGTTTGTGTTGGACTTGAGGCTGATCTTGGTCTCCAGGTGTGAAAGCCTAGGACCAGAATCTTCAGCCAGTACTTTCTGTATACCCCTTAACAATCTGTTTCATTATCCTTTTTCTCTCAGTGTGTCTGTCACCATTGCTGTGCTGTTACCAGATAGAGACAGGGCTGCTCCTCCTGGTCCTTGCTTAGCCTGTCTGTTCCTCTTTCGCTGGCAAGCCTCTATCCTCTCAGGTCATTTGTTGTAGGGTTGGGTGGGATTCCATGTGGTCCTCTTCTCCTGCTGTTGCCATCCAAGACTGCCCAGTCTTAATTCTTATTCTGATCCTGGGAGGGGAGTGCTACCCTACCACTCTTTGCTTTATGAGGTCCTTTGTGACTGCCACCCACCTCTGCTCCAGTCTTTATCTATTATGAAATGGGGTGGTTTTGTGGGGTACCTTTCTGCTCTTGCCTCTGTGTGGTGATGGCCCTATGCTGCACAGTTCCTTGATGCAAAGCTCTTTAATTCCCCACACTTTTCTAATTATAGGTGATGGGGTAAGGGTTAGCTGTTCCATATCCTACTCCTGTAGTATTTAATCTTTTTCCTAGAGGTTCCTAGTATAAAAAATGAGAGGGAAGACAAGAACAGGAAAATGGAAAAGGAAAAAAACTCAGGATAGCTGGTCAATCTTCAGGAAGGAAGCAACTCACTTACTCCTGTATGTTGATATAATTTACTGTTGAACTGTAACATCTTCTGTTTGTAGGAAGGCAGAAGAGTGAGGGGACCTTATATCCCAAGTCTATCCTACATGGCTTGATTAGTCACCCTTTATTCATATATCCATTTTCTCCCTTAAGATTCTAATATGTCAGGCAGTCATCATGATCTGGTGACCCACCAGCAGCTAGGTGGGCTGGCTGCTTATTAAGTCTTTTATCTATGTTTTGCTTAACCTAGGAGTCTCCTATTTCACGTTGATATTGGTTTCAGGGTGTACTCCCCTTTCTTTCAATTACCTGTGGTTTAGTTGAATTTCTCTGAGTAGCTCTGAATGAGGATCCTCCTATTCAGTCACAGTGTCTCCCTCATGCATATCATATTGACTGAAAGCCAAATGTGAGAAAGTTCCTTGATTTCAAGTCAAGATTCATTGTAGAACATGGTGTGGTCACAAAAAAGATCTTTGTATAGAAATATTTATGTTAAATGAGTTAATAGCTAATTGTGCACTTTCCATAGGGAAAAGTTTAACATGTGCTATTTTATTTCCTACTTAAGATGATTGGAAAATGCGACAATGACCGACTTTCTTCACTTTTCATATGAAAAAATTGAGGCCTACCAAAGTTAAGTAACTCACTTGAAAGTTCTCAGTCATAAGTGAAGGCAAATCCACAAGAAAGTCATCTGACTTCAAATCCTGACTCCTATACCACTGTAAATACAGCCTCTTTTCATTACGGTGACTAGTGAAGAGACTGCCACCTTTGTGCTTATCTATCTTTTGTGTATACATGAGTAACTGGCATTATATTGAAATACAAGCCCAGAGATACACTTTGAGTAGCAAGGACAAGGTATCAGAGAAATGAATTGAGAGTTTAAACAGCAGTGCTGATTCACCTGTTGATTTGGACACTGGAAAACCATATATACAAAGTTTAGAACTGCAATTTCTTCCTGGAAAATAAATGCATATCAAAAGTTACTATCCATATAAAATATTGATTTTATTATGGGCATTGTACTAGACTCAATATAAAAAACAAAATGCTCCAGTATCTAAATATAAGGACCCTCCCATGTAATAGCTTGAGTGCAACATGTCATTTCCATTCTGAACAGAATGCATGAATGTTATCTCAGTGTTGAACAACCAAACATTGTCCCATGAGTTTGAGGGGCAGACATAACTAACGTTGCTCCTACACATCCAAGACACCAGTATCTCTGCATGGTGTGGTTTGTCCTACTCTTCAAAAAATTAACTTCTTGCATTATAAACACTATCCATGAAAACATATAATGTTTTCTTCTTTCACTGAAATATCCCTAAATCCGGCTAAGATAAAAACATGAGACAGGATCTTGACATATTAACACGTATTTGTGATGAAATTGCTTTGCTTTTCATATGTTCACAATTTTCTTCCAATTTATAGAATATATTGGTTAATGTAATTCATATATATTACAAACTTCATTATATAGTCTGTGAGTCATTTAAAAATGTATGCTGTTATGAAATTTGTATTCTGGACACAGGATGACTACTACTTCATCCCTCACAATTATATTAATTGGGCTACAAATATGAATAAATCATCTAGGGCAATAGATAATGACCATGGACATTATGTGAAGGAGAACAGTAAACCTTTAAAATAAGAATGAATCCAAATTTACTTATTAAAACTGGATCATAAAATAGCTTCAAAAAATTAACTAGAAACAAAATTGAAATAACATGAGCTAAAAATACAGTTCAAGTTATTCACATCTATCTTACATGCAAATTTTAATAAAATACCAGTATTCACACACAACAGGTAGCTGAAACCCAAATCCATTTTTCTGTTGGGTTCTAGAAACAAATCTATCATATTATAGACTCCAATGCTGACATTAAAAGGTAAGTACAATAGTCAAACATGAATATGAATATGACATCAGAGGAAGTATATCACATAGGTGAACTAAAGTTAATATTAACCATTTAGAAATAGGATTATTATTTATGCATTTATTATTTAATTATTTCTGTTCATAGAAAGATTCAAGTCAGCCTACACAGATACTTCATAAGAATTTCAGGTAAGTAAACTATGATGAAGTAGATATTCAGATATAAATTTTACAAAACACTATGTGATATTATGCCATTATACCTACAAGCACATTTTCCCTAGATTTTGATCTACCTCACATTTTATGGGCCTCCTTTCAACATTTTAAAAGCTAAGTTCTCAATAAGCTATGACTGTGTTATGGTTTGTGCTGGGTGTCTCCCCAAAGCCTCATGTGGTCATGGGGGCAGGTTTCTACAGTTTGTGATTGATACAGTGTCCAATACTGGAATTTGAGTGTGAGTACTACATCCACCCTAAGGTGGGTAGCCTATGTACAATATAAAAGACAGAAAGAATCTTCTCTCATGCTCTGCCCTTTTTTGTCTTGTTGCTTTTGCTGTCTTTCATAGCCATGAAAAACAGTCCCTCTGCCATGTGCCACTCTGCCTTGGAGCAAGGTGATTATGGACTGAAACTTCCACAAACTGAGCTAAACAAAGCTTTGCTTCCTTAATTTTGGGCATCAGTATTTTGTCACAGCAATGAGAATGAAGTAAACAACACAGACTGCAATGAATTAGGATATCCCTTACTGGCATCTCACTCAAACTGCAGTGATACTTTTCAGTAGACCCCACGAATTGTATCAAAGAAATCTATCTATTATACTTACTTACTCTATGTTTTCAGAGAATGGCAATGATACAATTGTGTGTGTGTGTGTGTGTGTGTGTATGTATGTGTTTACTTTGTGTCCCTTATCCAGTTTCTGTGACATGGGAAGGTGGCAGAAGTTCAATGCAAATAATACCTAACAATGTTAGAAAGTTTGACTTTTATGTGCCTCTTAGGTGATGGAAGATAGGTAGAAATTTGCATTATGAGAATACATATGGTTTGACAGACTATTCATTTCATGCTTTTGCAACAGAGATGATACCCAAGGTTTATGCTTCAAAGTCATAAAAATAGAGAATATAGTTTATATTTTTGCTGAAAATAATGACAGTAATTAGATTAACTTTGGGCAAAAGTGATAAAAATACTAATGACTCATTAAGAACACAGATTTTCAATGATTTAAACTATATATTCTTCATATGGCTTCTTACAGAAATATGGATACACTTAATAAATAAATGCGATTTAAAATCAGAGTGCTTCAGAAAATCACACAGAGAACTGCATGTCAAAAGGATTTCTTTTGTCTTTCTTTATAGAGAGATTAAATTTATATCATTTATAAAGCATACAATTTAGATTTTATGGGATAAAAATCTTTGGTCATTCTGAATAATGATAGATATGCTTCAGAAAAGAAATAACATAAGTATAAAGTATTGAACTTATACATTCTAATCAGAGATTATGAGTATTAAAATTCCCTTTAAGATTTTATAAAACAATAAATGAAAATAACTCAAAGTTTCCATTGAATTAAAATTAATAGTTCTACATAATGAGAAAATGATTATCAACTGCAACTTAAATACTTAACAATGGAAGTGAAATTTTCTTGAGTGCAATTCCTTAAGAAGGAAGTTTTCTTAAAAGGCTTTTTGACCTGATCAAGAATCTCTTTATTTTATTCAGGCAAATACTTTCCAGTAAAATGAAAAAGACTGGAGTTTTTAAAGGATTAAGCAGTTCAAAGGGTTTAAACTAATTGAATTTTGATTTTCATAGTGTTATATGTAAACTTATAGCCATATATATTTGTATACATTGTCTTGGATTATCCACACAACAATAAATTTTTACTCTTAAGCCCTTTTAGAAATTAGATTGATTTCTACAAGTGCAGACTGTAGGTGTGCGGGTGTGTGTGTGTGTGTGTGAGTGTGTGTGTGTGAGAGAGAGAGAGAGAAAGAGAAAGAAAGAGAAAGAGAAGAAAGAAAGAGAAAGAGAAAGAGAAAGAGAGAAAGAGAAAGAGAAAGAGAGAAAGAGAAAGAGAAAGAGAAAGAGAAAGAGAAAGAGAAAGAGAAAGAGAAAGAAAGAAAAAGAGAGATTGCAACTCTTGGCATGTCAGAGTCAACTTTTCAAACTTGCTTTCTCCACGTTATTTAGAACTTTACAAAAATGACAGTCCTTGCAACAAATGTTACACAAGTTTTTCCAAAGATGAGCTAAATTTCTGTCCTCAGTTGATGTCTGTTCAGCATTTGGGACCTATCCTGGCTCAGGTTCTGACCATAGGATGGTTGGTGTGACTGGAGAGACAGGGAAACGTGCTGGCAGACCAAATAATAGTAGCAGTAAAAAAGCTTAATGTATTTCATACATGTTAAGGGTTTTACCTTTTATATAATGCATAGTTACTATAAATTTACCCCAGTTGTTTTGCTTTAATTTTTACATGTTTTTATAATGTATGGAAATTTTACATTTTATATAGCATAGTGTATCACCTCTTTTTTATGGATTCTCTTTGAAATGATCTTTCAAATTCAGAAAACACACACAGACCTAATTTTTCTCTCTAGTTTCATTTTTGTCATACAATACTGGAAGTAATTTCTATGTAAAGCACGGGATTATGATCCAATTCTTTCTTTGTAAATTCTCAAACCCTTAGCCAGTATTCTAACACCATGAATGAAATAATTGCTTTTGTTTCACACATTTGAAGTGTTTGTTGTTCTATTAAACTCTTACAGCTGTTTCTGTGCTTTCTATTTACTTCCATTTATGTGTTAATTCTCTTGTGGTTTTAAATTTAATTTCTAAAAGTCATAATATTTTAAAAGTCTTATATCTTTATCATGTATTATTGGTTCTTATTGTGTGGTCATCAGATACATTTAGAATCACACTTTTTTATGTTCCAAAATAGTCTCTTGGAATTTTTATTTGAATATAAGAATAATTTAATGGATTTATAGAAAATAGAGCTAATATTATTGTCTTACCATTAAGAATGTGACATGTATGTCTTTCAGAGTTTTTTTAAATGACATTTAGTTGAAATTAATTTTAAAAGTTTCATAATTAATATAAATTTATTTAGTTCCATAACTTTCTGTCTAATGCTTTCTCTGTATATTCATGTTTTTATTGTTTTTAAAAATGTTTTATTAATTATGTTTCTTCATGTTGTTTTATTGTGTTTCTGTTTCTTTCTTGTCTTAAAATTTGGAAAGCATACCACACATGGTAAGTTTAAAAAACACCTTTTCAATTAATGATTGATTTTTAAAGAGCAAATGTAGATTTCTGCTCAACTGAACTGAACGGATAATTCTCTTGTCCCGGCACATGTTCAGTCTCCCCTGCTACTAACATCCCGCAACACAGAACCACATTTGTTCCAATACATGAAACTACCTTGACCCATGATCTCGCAAAGTTTATAGCTGACATTAGAGCTTTCTTCATATTGTACATATTACGAGTTTTGAAAAATGTATAATGACAATAGAATGCTACTTAGTACTAAAAGAAATTATCTACGAATCCATAAAAAGACATAAAGAAAAATTAAAGTATGTTCACATTTAAAAAGGCAAAATTGTGGAGACAGTAAAATGATTGGTGGTTAACACTGGTCAGGTGGAGGATGGGTTGATTCTGCAGAGCACAGGAGACTTTTAGGGCATTGAAACAATGAGCGTACCATTCTGGTAGGTGTACATCTTCATATATTTGTGAAAGCTAATTATAACTTTTAATCTTTACATTATGTCTTTCTTTTAAAAATTACTTGAAAAATTTCCACAACTATTGTCATAAATGTAACCACTGGGCCCAAGAAGTTGCACCAAGAATCAACTATCATATGGTATCAATCTGTAGGTCCAAGGTGAACTCCATAGCTAGTATCTAAATAGCAGAAAAATGTGTTTTCTGATTGCAGAGAATCTGTTTTCAACAGTAAATCAAGACACAAAGATCTAATCAGCTCACACGGGCTTCTTTTCTACATATGACTCAAGATATTTATGCAGTTTTTGAGGTTGTGTTAGTAACATCTAGAATATTCTCTTGCTACTTACTTGATAAATGGATTCCAAAGACTTAATTGGTCTAAGAACATGACATACTTTAGATAACTTATTAATAATATTAAAACATCAATTTTCATCTCTATTCTTTCATTGTATCAGTTTGCAACACTCATCCAAGAGTATCATTTTCATGCTATTTTATTGCCATTCTATACTGCACTGTATAGTTCAACAGGTATGGAGGAAATGTATTTTTTACAGAGTGTCAAGGTGAAAAATCTACCTATAGTATGATTGGTGATAATAGTTGAGTTCTAAGTTTGCTTATGAGAATTCCAAGTATATGATTCAAGTTTCAATTAAAAGGATCCAAGGCTCTTAAATGTCATCAATTCAAACCCATGAGCTTGGAATATATTTGGTTAAATTTTCCTTGTTTATTTGATCCTTCAACCATGAAGAATATCTATTTCCATTGCAAGGCTAGTATGGGTGCAAAATTCTCCGATCTCAGTGGCTCGTGTGTTGAGCATATAAAAATTTTATCTACTTTTTCTGATAATTTAGCAGTTCTAGAAAAAAAGAATCATGTTTATTACATATGGTTTATTATATATGGGACATGATGGACTATTTCTCCTGCTTGAACCTCTTGTCTGTGAAACCTGGCCTCACCTGTTTGTCACCTCCTGGTGCATCTCACACTCCTCAGCCCGGGAGAGGCTGGGTTAGTGTATTCAGTCCTGCTGTGTCTTTTGCAGGGGGAGGGAGGATACAGTGAACAATATTTTTCAAAGTTCTTCATGAATTATAGTGAGTTCTTGCACAACTATTTTCTAATATGTTTAAAGGAATCAACTTTTTAAAAAAAGAACAATTTTATAATTCTTTTTGCTGTGAAACTAAATATGTCATTATAGATCCATTTCAGAGTCACAAAAACTGCTTCAGAGCTATTTCTAATTTGGAAATGCACTAAAACTTTTACTATCAGCAACCAAGCATATATGGTTTTGGCTCCTGAAATCAAGAATGAATAGCTGATGCTTTTCATTCATGGGGTGAAAATCTTTTTATATTTCCCACTGAATTATATTTCTCATCCAAGGCATACACAGCTTCATTTGACCCAATTTTAAAATACTCAGGTCGTGCTTCACTTTTTGCTTTTTATAAAAGCTTTTGTTCAATCAGACATTAAAATAATAGTCGATTTAACAAGTATATGTCTATCTAATTGATATAAGATTTCAAAATATACTGTAAAAGTCAAAATAATGTATATTTAGGAGTACGTTTTAATGAAAAAACATTTTGAATCAAATTTCATGGTGACAGTCTGCCCATTTCTAAAGCAGATTTATACAGAGATGGCAGCTGTCAAGAGATAGGAGTTATGATTGTACTCTAAAATTTATTTTACTACAAGTATAAACCCTAGAAAACATTCATAACATATTTTCCCAATAGGTTTTTAGTATGAATTGTGCATTTTAAAAATACTATGACTATTTTAAAGCCTATAAAAGAGGGAAAAGAAAGATTTATTTCCCCCAAATGTGGTTTGTTACATAGATCTTCCAGCTTCTTAAAAGGAGCCTGCTATTTAAAAGAATGAATTTTATCTAAGTTATCTTTGTGTTGCTATCAATATGTAGCAATTCATCTCATCTTTCATATAGGATGTTCAGTTCAGTGAGTATCCATTAGGTTCAGGCAGTATTCTAGTTGTTGTGATGCAGTAATAGTGAAGCAAGATCCCCTTCCTCATGGAGCATACTATTGTGTTTGAAAGGTAGGTGATAAAAACTAAATAAATAAAATAGTGGGCATTCAATGGTTTCACATGTATGGAATCAAATAAAGCAGGCACAGGAACAGGTAGGGGCCTGACTGAGCAGCCTGCAGTGTGGTAGAGTTAAGCTTTTTTTTTTTTAATAGAATGGTCAAGGAAAGGCTTCGTCATTGGATCATACAGAGTATGAAATAAATAAGGAAGTTAACCCAGTAGATATTGGGGAAAAAGGACACAGGATGGGTAAGGAGGTCAGTGTGCCTGGTGTAGGCTGAGGAGGAGCTACAGTGAAAGAACTCAAGGTTAAAGTTGGGTGTGTGGTACTAGGTGCAAATCATGAATATCTTGTGCTCCAGAGAAAGAATATAGGTTACTCTAAATGATTTGGGAAGCTTATTGAATGATTATGAGCACAGAAATGTGTTTTCTGTCACTTAAAATACCCTATCATGCCAGGAATAAAAGCTGAAGCAGAGATAGCAGAAAGATGTTGCAATATTCCAAAATGAAATGATTTTAGATAGACTAGGGTAGTGATGTCGAAAGTGAGGGAATGATGAGGTTCTAGATATAATGGAATGTAACTGATATAGTTAGCTGATGAGTCAAATGTAATGATAAAAGTAAAATGTGACCCATTTCAAACCATTTTTATTTTAGTACTGTTTAATTATATTGTTATAAATTGATACAGGGAGGACTGCAGGAAAAATTTTAGTGAAACTGGGAGTTTTGTTTTACATTATCAAAACTGGTGAATTTTCATAGATTCCACATGGCCATGTACACACAAACATGAAACTGAGTTGTGAAGTCTGTACACACAATCTTTGAAATCATTAGTATGTAGTTGGTATATCTATGAACTGGGCTGAATTCATTTGCGTTCTGGAGTGAATATAGCTAGAGATCTCTGAGGCATAAACTCTGGGTAATTTTCATAATTTACAGATACATTAGCATGTAAAGATACTAAAATAAATATCCTTCAAGTACATACATAATCATAAAATATGACCTAAAAGTCCCAAACATGACTGTATCAAATACTGGGAGAATGAGAAGTGAAAATTCACTCTTAGATTGGCAAAGTAAAGCTAAATAATGAGTGGAGGAAAGAAAATTATTTGGTATGGTGATTAGAGAAAAATATGGTTAGAAATTGAAGAACATGAGATAAAGAGAAATTAGATGAGGATACATAATGAGGACAGGTAATAGTTTTATAATAGAAGAGAACCAAAAAAGTGGATGAAGTCCCCCAGACTCAATTCATAATTTGTGGTTCCCAACACTATTCTATCAACCTCTGTCTTCTAATCTTAGAAGCTCTCTTATTGATCTCTAAGGTTAGGATTTTAAATCATCAGAAAATTCTGTTTATCATAATCAATTCTTGCTTTTAAAAATCCATATCACTTCCTTTCAGATTATTATTAAATTGTGTATGAAAAATCACCCTTGATTTTAAACTTAAAAATAAATATGATCACTACTTTATTCTGTGCCATACATAAGCTAGATTTCAGTAGGTTAAATGATTAAATAATGTAGAGGTACAATTAAATGTACCCTGGAACTATGAAAGAACAAATTAAATATAAAGTAAACAGGTGTAATGAAAATTAGAGCAGCAATCAATAAAATTGGAAAAGGAATTTAATAGAGAAAATCAACAAAAACAAAAAATGACTCTGAAATGATCAATAAAATTGATAAGTGTTTAGTTAGTTGAACTGAGGGAAACGAGAGAAGAAAAAAATTACTAGCAGCAAAAATGAAAAGGGACAATAGCTGCAAAACCCATGGACATTCAAAAGATACTAAAGAAATTTCCTGAGGGCTGGGGGCTTAGCTCAGTGGTACAAGCGCCTGCCTAGCAAGCATGGGGTCATGAGTTCAATCCCCGGTACAAAAAAAAAATTCTGAACTATATGCCTACAAATTTAATAATTTAGATAAGAAATCAATTCTCTTTTTAAAAGACAAATGTCCATCAAAATTCATAATAATATAATCTGAGTAGGTCTATAAGGCTGGAGGATTACTTAGTGATGGAGTATTTGTTTAACATGTGCAAGGCCAAGCTCTGATAGCAGCTTGAGATACTCCTGACTCTGCTTGAACCGTTCACACAGTGGCTTCTGAGTGCCTTTCTGGTTGTTCATAGGACAATTCTTAATACTGTGGCAACAGGGCAACTCAGGGTTTCTTCTCCAAATATTTTGTCCTAGAAAGTCTTTGAAACAAATTTTTATATCTGGGTCTCTGAGCCTGTGATAGCTATGGGCTTGTCAATTCTGAAACACTCATGGAATCTTTCCTTTAGTATTTACGTAAGGACCATGACTTCTTTTTAATCACATTCATCTCTTTTTACATATTCACCCTCCTTGGTTGTACCTTTTGATTTTTTTCCTTTCTGGTCACACAATTTTCCAAGTTGCCTTGTATCTTTGCCAAAAATTGGTTGGCTATAATTATGAGTCTATTGCTGGGTTTTGTATACATTTCCATTGATTTATTACAGCATAGTTTTGTATAGCTGTTTGTTGTCAAGTTGGGGAAACTATTTTAGTCCTAGTTTATGCAGAGTTTTTATCATAAATTATGAACTATTGAAGTATAGTTTGTATCTGGGATGTTCCCAAATGCTCATCTCTTAAAGGATCTTTCCTCTTCCCATATTACTCTTAGCAGTTGAGGGAACTTTGAAGATTGAGTAATGAAAATGTGGTATTTGTACATGATAGATACAAGTTATTTGTAGGAAAATAGAGCTTGAGATCATAATGCTAAGTGAAATAAATAAGACACATACCTTAAATATCAAATGATTCCTCTTTTATGATAATCCCATCATAAATAAAGAATAATATAAAATGTAGATAATAGAAAGTGAGAAGAGAGGTCTTTCTCAAATTTGAGGAGGGTTAAGAGATAGAGATGGTACATGGAGGCAAGAAAAATAAGGGAGAGGATATGGAAAAGGAATTAGGATGTGTGATGTACGTGCACCAACCCAACATAATGCAAACATTACATACTGCAAACATGTACTACTTTTAAAATAACAATATGCAATATATTAGCTAGTATTCACTTCCTACTATTTTTGAAGTTCTATATAATTTCTATCCTTTTAAAAATAAAAATGTGTACTAATTTTAAAAAGAAATGAGCCACGGAATGGGAGAAAATATTTACAAAACATATATTCCTTGAATGAATTATTTCCAAAGTATATCAAGAACTCCTAAAATTCAACAATAAGAACACCATCTGAGTTTAAAATGGGGGAAAAATCTGGATATCTTCTCAGAGAAGGTACACAGATGGTAAATAATCATGTGAAAAGATGCTCAATATTATATGTAAAACAATATTGGAAACTAAACTAATAGTGGTATACCACCATACAACTACTAAAATGGATAAAATCTGATGATACCAGATGCTCTTGACAATGTGGAGCAAAGGAACTCTCATTATTTGTGTGTAGAAATGCAAATAATATAGATTTTTTTGGAAGACAGTTTAGTAGTTTCTTACAAAGCTCCTTAGTGTTTACCAACATTAGTTGAAAATTTATGCTAACACAGAAACATTCCCATGAATGTAGATAGCAGTCTTATTCATGATTGCCACAATGGGAAGAAATCAAGATGCCTTTCAATATATGATGGAGGAACAAATGGTGGTATATTAATAAAATGACATTATATTACACCACAAAAATACATGGAAGAAACCCGACTTATTTTGTTTTTTTTTTGTCTTTTTGAGATAGGGTTTTGCTATGCAGTTCAGGCTGGCCTTGAACTCACTTTGTAACCCAGGCTGGCCTCGAACTCATAGCAGTCCTCCTGCCTCAGATTCCTGAGTGCTGGGATTACAGGCGTGCCCCTCCATGCCTAAAGTTAACTTCTTATTGCTAAGTCAAAAACCAGTCTGAAGAGGCTATATCCTGTATAATTCCTATATGATATTCTGAAAGAGGCAAAGCAGAACCAGTGAGAAATCAGTGATTGCAAGGTGTTTGTGGAAGAGAAGAGCAATCAATCTGTGGAATAAGGGTGATTTTTGGGTGGTAGTGGAACTATTTTATACCACGCAGTAAAGGCAGATACATGACATGAATTTATCAAAATCCATAGAACTGAACAATACAAAGAGTAAATCCTAATATTAATCAGTTATAACACATGTACTACAGTAATGCAAAATGTTATAATAGAGGAAAGTGTGTATATGGGGATTTATAAGTTATATGTGGACTCTATCATTTTTGCACAATTTCTTTTTAGTCTTAAAACTGATACAAAAGTGTCTTGGAATGAGGTTAATACATTTTCACAAATATAATCATATTGTATTTAACATTAAAATATATAATATTAGGATCTAAAATGAAACAGGACAATAGTAAACTATAACCAAGGCAATGCAGAATGTTAGAATTTAAGTGGATGTTAATATGGAATAATTTTCTCATGTTTCCTCGTGAGACTTCGGTGGATACAGTATCAAGTTAATAAATCAAGATATAAAAATTTAATTTTACTTTATAATGTTATAAATACAATTATCAGAATGATTACTAGTGTAGCTCATAAAATGTATCATTAACAAGAAAATATAGTTAAAATACAAATAAGATTGCTCTTAACCCAGAATACATTACTAATAACAGTATAAAATATGATAGTAGATCTATAAATAAATGCATCATATCAATGTTAGTAACTCAACCTACCCATCCCAATAGCAAGGATGATATTTAATGTGCCAAAACTCTCCATTAAGTCAGAAACAAAAGATAGAAATATTATGTAGAATATTACAAATTCCATGTAAATTCTAGACAGTGAATAATTAGATTTATATTAGCTTTGGAAAAAAATCCTTAAAGTTCAGGACTTGGAAAAATTATGATCTGGAAAGTGAAGCAGTGTGTGTAGACACACAGTGAAATCTCTGGAATGTGAAGGGGTTTCTTTTTGTCTTTAAAAAAGTGCTGTGGCTCCGTACTTAGAACATGACAGTGTATAGTAGGTACTCAACAATTTTAGAATGAATAAAAGAAACCAAACCCAGATACTGCCTGGCTGACAATAAGAGAGCACTTCTTCATAGTTATAAAATAATATCAAGTAAATCTTTCTCTTCTGGGGCTTGTCTTTCCTTTTATGATCAAATAGGGGTGATGTACAATGTACAAGTGCAAACTGAAGATGTTTACAAGCTGCATCATCTAGAGCTCACCTGCCCCACAGATTTGCAGTCTATTCCTTCTAGCAATAAATACAGCTTTGCATGAGTAATTGAAAGTTATGTGTAACTATGTGAAAGCTATCATTTAGCTGGTAATTTGTCTTTTTCTTTTCCCTCGAGGCAAGAGAAATCTCAGTCCCTCCAAAAACCATCCCATAATATCACTTTTACGACCTAGCCTCTTTCCACACATAATGTGCACCGTCAAACATTATTTGTGCACACAGTAGTTCTGTTGCTTCTGGAAGAAGTGTTTCTAGGTTTCAAATAGCCCGTGCATCATTCTTGTCCAAATGTGAAACCATTTGAGATAGTGTGACAAATCTACCTTTAAGAGATTGTAATATAGAAACAATTTCTAAATTGTAACTTACAGTGGTATTAAATGCTGTGCAAGTGAGACTATGGCAGAAAAAATGATAATGCTGAACAAAGGCTTTGCTTCTCAATTTGATTTGTAATTTTTCTCTTTCTTTTTAAAGGTAAAGAA
The DNA here is from genome assembly GCA_004027295.1 of Dolichotis patagonum. Lineage (NCBI taxonomy): Eukaryota > Metazoa > Chordata > Mammalia > Rodentia > Caviidae > Dolichotis > Dolichotis patagonum. Next base: position 20,918 of record PVJX010017255.1, on the reverse strand, counting down.
GTCTTTATTTTGTATCTAAGAAGTTATGGATTTCAGAAATAAATTTCTTTAAGAGACTGCACAGAAGTATAACACATGTGAGATCAGGATGTTTCCTGTATTACATAAGGAATCTTTAATAAAAATTCATGATGATTACATGAGAGATATACAGTTAAACTCCAATGTTAATAAGCCTATGGTAGATGAAAATATAATCAAGTCAGAGAAGCACAAAATGCTATATTGTAGACTAAATATTTACATTAATACTTTTATGGATATACATGTATAGATTACACAGGAAAGCTATAAATAATAAAAGAGTGTTTATGAATTAATCTATTTAATTCTATGTTCTCAATATTTATGGTTTTCAACCTAATATGATTCCAGACTGGAAGCAAAGCAGATCAATATAATTAATGCAGAAATAATGAAACTGGCTGCACTTTGAATATGCACCTGTATAATTTCCAACCTGCTTAGCCACCCTAATGATGAAGGCAAAACATGATTATTTTTTGCTGTTTACCACTGAGATAAAATTTTAAAAGATGTAAATATGTATAAAACTCTTTTAATCTATTTGCCATTTGTGCAGATCTGAATATCGTAGAAAAAAAGTATTTCAATGGATAGCATATTGAGAATAGGAAGTTTGACTTTTAATTGATGTTTTAAAATAATGTGTAGAATAATTTTACAAGTGATTTATCTACTTTATAATAGTCAATATAAATTTACATTTTAATATATTAGTTTTGTGCCAATTTTTATATGATGACCTACTGTTTCTGAAATTGACTTTTCTTATCATGAACTTTACATTTAATAAATAGTTGGGCTTCTGATGAATTGGAATAATTTTAACAATGTTCATATAATGATAATGGTGTTCATATTTTATTTGTGTGGTATATATTTTAATATTAGCAGAGACCAAAGATATATTACTTCATTATAAATGACTAAAAGATTTTATCCTAGGAGGACAAATGATCAAAAATTTAAGGAAATGGTTCAGATTATCTGATTTTTCCCCCAGTACACTCTTAACAAAGAAGAGTGGTTAGATTTTGAAAAACTAGCTCATACTGAGCAGTAGAATGGGGTTCACTTTTCACTGTGCTGCTCTGATAATAGACTTATACTCTTCTTCCAAACCATTAATATGTCTTTCTTCTTCACTTCTAAGAAAGTATTTTTTAAAAAAAACATTTTAACTTCTTTCATTTCTAATTGCCTCACTTGACTCCTCAGAGTCCTTGAACCTCATCAGGTTTCCAGGGATAGAAAGGGTGTTGTGATTTTGGTTTTCAAAAATCTGGCGAGATCTTAAATGGATTGGTTTTATCTGTGTGATGCACCTAGTTGAAGTTGTTACATATTTCACAGCTCATGAACTTAACAGTAGGAAAAAATGAAGCCTTGTATGTTATAACTAGATTGGATTTTTTATGTGAGCTTGGTTTTATTTTGCTGGCTAAAATTTAATCTCATGCAATTCTTGATAAACTCGGTCAATTCCTTTTTCTTCATAGTATTTCACTGAAATTTTGTAGAGCTTCAGAAGAATGTTTAATTTTGGGGGAAATGAAGGCATATCTGATTAGGTGTCTCTCTTCACATTGACAAAAGATAATATATATACTTTTCTCATCTGTTCCTTGACTTTCTTCATTACTTAGTCTTTCATAATTACCAGGTACAAGCTTCAGTAATTTGCACAACACAAACCTATAGATTTATGACTTTTTCTTTCTGTCCAGTACAGGGATTTTTATTTCCTTTGGGGAAAGAAAAGTGGCTTTCACTTTGTCATACATTCTTCCTAATCTATTATTTATATATGAACTTTATTTCTGTAATCCCCTAGAGTCCTAGTACTGTGTTCTCCAAAAATCTTGAAAACACTACTTTCCAAAACTAATGTCTGTATAGCAAGTTTAGAAATTTCACTTAGAAAGAGAATAGTCCAAAAAGAGTTTTTATTTTTTTTAAGTTTTTATTTTACAGGTAAAATAAAGCAAAATTTAAAAACTAAATAATGGGAAAATAACAATAGTTAATACATTGCATATTGTTATCTTTGGATTAGTTACTCAGAGTACAAGATATGGGAATAGAAAATGTTCCAAATGATATTAGCACAGATCTGTCTTTTTAATGAACTAAGAGAAACCAGTAGCATAACCATAGAAGTCCCATTTGACCCAGCTATTCCCCTTTTGGAAAGAATTATAAACATCATATCACAGTGAATTTATGCACACCCATATTTATAGCAGCATAGTTTGTAATAAATCTTGGAAACAACTTTAATTTCTATCAACTGAGGAATGAATAAAAAAGGTCTTTTTGTGCAATAGAGTATGTCTCAGCCATAAAGAAGGATAAACTTGAGACATTTATAGGTAAATGGATGCAATTTGAGACCATACTCATAAGTGAAATAAATCAGAATCCCATGTGTAAATAACATATTGCCTCCCTGGTGTAAAAATTAAAAGAGTAAATAAGGACCAAAATGTACACTAGATATTGTAAAATGGCAAGAATGGTTTTTTGGTAACTACCGTTCTGATATATAAATACGAGTGTCATTGGTAATGAAAATACGTAAAAATATAAAAAACAAATTATTTAGACAAAAATAAATTCACTAAAATATTGTTTCAATTTTTAATAAATAAAGTACATTAATAAGTAAATAATGGTTTAACTCATAATATATTTCCTTGTGGATGAGTCAAAATAGTTTTCTAATAAAAGGGCATATTTAAGAGGGATTATGATTGGAGAATCCAACATCACCTTATGATGACAAAACTAGACAAAAATCAGTGAGGATTAAAAGAACTTCATCAACCTGTACAATTCACATTTAGAGTATACCACCTCACACTAACAAAGTACATTTCCTTCCAAGTCCCTGTAGAGCAATTACCAAATAAAACCAGATAAAAATCTCAGAAAATTCTCAAAAATGGAATAATATGTTATCTGACCATCAGTGAATAAAAGGATTAAAATACTTTGAAGATGAAAATACAGCATATAAAATTTGTGGAACACAGATAAGACAGTCCTGAGATGGAAATTAATAGCATTAAATGTATTCATTAAAGTGAGAAAACTTCAGTTTAGTCATCTAAACTCTCAACTAAACAAATTAGAGAAGAGCAGAATACCTTAAAAAAAGAAACAATAAAGCTGTGCATATAAATAAATGAATTGGAAAATAAGAACAAAGCAGAGAAAAATTGATGAAACCAGAAGTTATTTTTAGTTTCAGTTGTTAAGTCTTTAATTCATTTAGAACTTAGTTTTATAAGTGAGAAGAAATAGTCTAGTTTTATTTTCTTTAGATAGACCTCCAGTTTTTGGAACACCATTTATTGGAAATATTATCCTTCTCTGATGTATGTTCTTAGAATTTTCATTGAAAATGAATTGTTGTAAACTTGTAAGTTATCTTTATGGTTGTCTCTTCTGTTCCATTTTTTATTTTCAATTCTATCCTTTTTTTTTTAAAGAATCAAACGAAACAAAACGAAACAGAACAGGATCAAACAAAACAAAACAGTGTAATAATATAGGATTTCAAAACAAGATAGTAGGAAATCAACAATAGCTACCATAATTCCTCTTGTCATCTTCAAAATAGCTGGCCATAACATCAGGCTTAGTAAAGTCAAACAAAACAGAATGGGATAGAACCAATAAAAACAAAACAATGAATGCTATACAGGACTTCAAAATAATAGTAAATGCAAAATGGCTACCATAATATGTCTTGTAATTTTTGAAATAGCTACCCATACCATCAGATATAATAAAATCAAACAAGACAAACAGAATAAAACCAAACAAAATAATGAAAGTGATACAGGACTTTAAAACAAGATAGTAGGGAAATAACAATGACTACCACCTTCAGAAGGAGATCCCCCATAGATGCTATATTCTGTATTGTTCTTTAAATAGATGTTCAAACTACTGCCTTTAGGCCTGCAAAGTCAATGAAACACCAAAGACTATAGGCTTTAAATTGTATTTAATTCAATAGCTATCATCTCAGCCTGTGTTTCTCCAGATCAGCCAGTCACTTGGGAGGCAGTGGGAACTTGGCTTTTCTTGTCTCCCAGCCCACATTCCAGAAGGGGCTGGCATCTAATTCTCCTCCCTGCTGCCCACAACTGGTGCTGACTCACAAGAAGGGGATGGCTTCTTGTTCTTCTCCCCATGAGTCCCATCCTGTTTGATTACTGCAGTTTTGTAGCATGTTTTGAAATCAAGTAGTATAATAACTCTTGTTCTTTTTTCTCAAGATGGCTTCTTTTTTATTTAGGATTTTGGGAGTTCCATATAAGTTGAAGAATATTTTTTCTCTTTCTGTGAAGAGTGACACTGGAATTTGGAGAGGTATTACATTGAATCTGTAAACTGTTTTGGGTAGTATGGACATTTTAACAATAGTTTGTCAATATTCATTCTTTTTTTTTTTGGCACCAGGAATTGAACTCACAACCTCACACTTACCAGGCAAATGCTTGAGCCACTGAGTTAAATCCCTAGCCCCCAATATTCATTATTTCAAGGCATGAATACTTGATATTTATACATTTATTTGTAACACCTTCAATTTCTTTCCTTAGTATTTTAGTTTTCATTATACAGACACCTCACCTTATTGTTCAATATTGTAATTTTTGATGGTACACTGATTGTAATTTTTGAAAAATGTTTCCTCTTTTTCATATAGTTTTCTATTAGCATATAGAAGTGCTATTACATTAATTTTGTAATGTGCAACTTACTGAATTTTTTCAGTTTTAAGAGTTTTTGATAGAATTTTTAATATGTAAAATGTAATCAGCAAACGGAGACAATGTAAGCACATATTTTGCTATATAAACACCTTTGATAAATCTGTACAGCCTTTCCCATACTATATTGACTAGAGGTAACAAGATTAGGCATTCTTGTCTTGTTTTTGACTTTAGATGAAAAGCTTTTGAATTTTCATGCAAAGTATTATGTTAACCATGTCATGGCAGTATATGGCCTCTTTATTTTAGTTGAGTTATATACTTTCTATACTTACTTTTTTGAGTTCTTTAAATCATGACTAGATTTTTGACTTTTACCAAATACTTTTCTGAGTTTATTGAGATGATCATGTTGTCTTTTTCCCCTACAGTTTTTAAGAAAACTAAATTCAAAATTTAAAAAAATTCTCCCTAGAAAGATCTCCATGTCCAGATGGTTGCATGCAGAATTTTCCCAAATGTTCAAAGATGAATTAATGCCAATTTTAAGCAATCTATACTATAAAATAGAAAAAGGAAGAACTTTCAAAGTCATTCTGTGTGAAGAATATTGCCATGAGACAAAAGCAGAATACTATTAATTTCATACAAAAGAAAACTCTTCCATCATGAGGATGTGGATAAATGGGGAGATTATCAGTGAAATAATTTAGGTCTGAAAGAATTATATAGCATAGTCTCACTCCATATGGAATTTTAAAAAGTTAAATTCATAGATGAGAGTATAATTGTGGACAGAAAAACCAGATGATGCTAGTTAAAGCATAAAAGTTTCAGTTTCATATGCTGAATTAGTCATACACAAGTGATGTCTACACATTGTAAAATGAACAGTGAGGCACTATAGTTAATAATAATAATGTGCAGTTCACTTGACTTTTGTTAAGAAGGATCTCAAGGGTTCTCACTATACACATAGTGGTAATAACATGAAATGGATTAGTTTAACTGAGCTAATTATTTCACAATGTGTGTAGATATCTAAAAGTACCACATTATATACTTTAAATGCATACAGCTGGGAAATTCTTCCCTACCCATTCCTTTACATTGTCACATATGAGGTGGAGATTGAGTGGTCATTGCCTGTCTTGGAATTGCACATGACATTCTGTTGATTCAGGTGTGGAGTATGAATAGGATAGAACACTCATCTTATGATTTAAATTACAGACTTTATTAAGTTAGATATGTACTCTCTTTTGCAATACAAATTCTTTAATGTAACAGACTCATGATGTATGTTTGCAACTTGTTGCACATGCAGGTAACCATGCAAAGCATATAAGCTGCTGTCAATAACTTGATTATGTAGTCTCAGAACTTTCAGGTATTTATTCCTGGAGTTCTACTCCCTGCAAGTACCTGTGAGGTTGTCTTTTCATCTATATGCCTGGGATAAGTCAAGACTTCTAAGCAGTTAAGGACCCAGGAGCTAGTGCTAATGCTGTGGTTTGAATGTTTGTTTTCTCTCAAACTCATGTTGAAAATTAATTGATATTATAACACTATTAAGAAGTGGGGTCTTTATGAAGTGATTAGGTAATGACTCCTGTGCACTCATGAGTAGATAAATTTTATATTTCAGAAGTGAGGCTTCTCCTGATCCTCCTCCTCTTCTTATCTTCCTCTTTTTCTCTCTCCACTCTCTCCTTTTTTATGCTCCATTTTCTTTTTCTCCACTGCACTTCTCAGAAAGAAGAATACAACTCATCAGTATTGTGTTTCTTAGCATCCAAAACTATTAACCAATAAATTTCTCTTCATAATTAATGAGGCAGTTTGTTATATTATTTTATAGCACCACAAAACAGATTAAGACATTTAAGTAGCCAATTTCTTCTCTTTCAAGTGGGATAACTCTGTGAAATATTTTCACTGTCTTCCAGAACCAGATCAAGCTTTAGAATCCAGAATTCTAGCCTGTATGAAAATGTCCACTTTAATTGACTTCTTTTCCTTTCATTTTCTCTTAATTTTTCTGTTTTTTTAATACATTCTTAAATCTCTTAGCCTACTCTGTAGACCTAACCTATGATTCATAACTCATTATTTTTGTATTACTTTGTTTTTGACTCCAAAGTTACCTTAAAGCTAAACAACAGCCATTTCAAGAACGTCTAAAATCACAGCTTCATTGTGAGGTCAGGTTACTTTTTTCTTTTCATGTAGATGTCCATCTGTTTGTCTGAGTCTTTAATGGGCCTTTATTTTTAGAGCTTTTGTCAGATTTAGCTCATGGTTTGTGAATATGCATGAGTAATGATTTTATCTGATACTTAGGTCACTTTGTGAACTTTATTTATCTAACCAACTGATTGAAACATGCTGTGTTTTGAGTGGACTTATTTTTTCTTATGTCTTGAAAAAAATGTGCAGCTGATACTAACTTAAAACACTAATATCTTCAGTCTTGTTAACTGAGGAACTTAGTGATCTATGGCCTTGAGAAAAATGAAACCCTCTCTAATATAGTTCACATGATCAGTTTACCAGAAAACTGTATCATGACATACTAAGGGTTATCAGCTTTTTAGACAGTTATATTTATTTTCATAGCATCTATTTCGTAGCAATTAGGAAAGTGCTTTTTCATTTTCATTAGGGTATCACCAGACATGTGTATTCCTGTATCAGGAAAAGTAAGTGAGCTTCTATAGAAAGACAAATGCAGTATTTCAGAAATGAGATAATTAAAATTTTCCTCCACTGTCAAGTACAGTCAGTCTCTGTTGAGGTATATTGGGTAAGCAAGAAATTGGATTCTGATGATTATTTTTGTTTTCTAGACGGCAACTTAGCAATCCTCAGTACACAGCTTTCGTGTTTACCCCTAAAGTTATTTCTACTCATTTTCATCCCATCTGAATGTACATGAGATCCACTGCTACCTCGAAGACCCTGAGATCAAGTAGAGCATAGCACTTCTATTCACATTCTACTGGCTGAATTGGTCACATGGTTTCCTCTACTTGCAGTTGAGTATGGGAAGTGTAGTCTATGTGTGCTCAGCAAGAATACATTTTGATGAACAACTGTCAGTGTGAACATATAATTTAATAATAAATTATAAAATAATAAATTATAAATATTAAATTAATTTAATAATAAATTAATAATATTGATAACTCTGGTCATATAATAAATACAATAATGAGTAAAACAAGCAATTAGACATAAGTTCAGCAATGTAGAAAGAAAATGAAACAAACAAAAAAACCCCTAACAATGTTTCCCCCACTTTTACTGTGTAATGCTCTCCAGTTTTGTTCCTTGTGTTCTGGAAATAAGTGGGTGGCTTAGTTAGCATAAGAGTGCTAGGTCCAAACTACGATATGGAGAGTTTATTATTGAGAAGATACTTTGAATGCAAAGAAATATTACTACTTTCTTTAATCTTTGAATTCTTTAATTATACATTTGTACAGAAAGAGCTATGTGTTGCTGAGTTACACCAATGTCCAATAATACAAATCTGAATACAGTAATATCAAATCAGTACAAACATTTCTGTGGACTCAGCTGAGCAAATAATTTTTGATTAATTGATGAAAGAGAATTCTGTATTTTTCTAGAGTTATTTCTTGGAGTGTTATTAGAAAAAGTCACAAAGTTGAATTTTCAGTATCAAAGGATATTGTATATATGATATATATGTTTCTATTAATAAAGTTATTTAAGGCTTTTTCTTATTGAATATTAAAGGTAAGCCAATTAGATTAGAATTTTGAAAAAATATTTGACTCATAATGAAAACTTTAATCCTTTACTATTTTTATTAAATAAGCTATATGCCTTATCCAGTTATCTTTGCTATAAATACAAAAATTGTTATTTTAATTTTATGTGTCTTTAAACTTTTAATAAAAATGTTAAGAAATGTGATATTATCTAGATTTTCCTTTTCTGTGTGTGTAGTATATTTTAGTGAGTAAACTTATTTTTAAAATTTACATATGTCAATGACAGCAATTTCAATATAAATGCAAGAAGGAATTAAGGTTAATGGAAATATATTGCACAAAATGAAACAACAAAAATGTACATATGTAATGGGAAAACATTAATGAGTAGTAAATGTATAGATTGCTTTGCTAAACATCATGTGGATATACTATGGGCATCATTTAGTAATGTAGCTTTTTGTGTTGATAAGAAGACATTGTCTGTTAATTTGCAGCACTGAAAATGCAGAGATGTGTGCATGTGACAAGACTTGTATAGAAAACAACCAAGACCAGCACACGTTCTTATCCTAGGAGACATTAGTGTTTCCAAATTAGGCCAGGTTAACTTCAAATATCATATGGATTAAAAATCAATCTTAATTCAAGAGCAAATGTTAATATTTGCAAAAGAAATGCCATTCACACTAAAATGGTATTATGTGACTTATGGTGAAAAACAGGTTGGAAAAATTTGAGATGTAAGTAAATTGCTTTTATTTTGCATTACCGTATGTGCTTCTTTATGAAATTTGCTTGTGTGCTTGTCCTTGAATAGATTTGATATTTTAATCCACTGCTAGCCAGGTTCCATGTAAAAGTTTAGACTTCTTAAGTGTAAAAAAAAGGGTTCTTCCCATCACAAAACAGCTTATAAATGATTCATTTCATAGAATTAGTTTGAAAGTCAGGAAAATCCTTACTTTCTTATTATGGGGTGTGCTGGTCCTTCTGTGGGGCAGTCTGAAGGGTGTTAGGTAATTTTTCTCTAAGGAGTATTTTTGTTTAAATGGACCATACAATGTCCCTTTCTTGGAACAGTGTAATGTTTACATGTTAATATGGTACAAAGCTAGGACTGAGTAAAGCTGTTTCCCAAGACTGGCAAAAATACAATTAAAACTGTGAGTTGAGTCTTGTAAAATTTTATCAATATCATAATAATACAGGAGACTACTGGTGCTGCAAAATATTTTCTAATTTTAATTTTTAGTACTTTATTTTCTTCTTAATGGGAGAATTATTTTAGTTACAGATAAATTTTTTGTTTCATAAAAAGAGATTCAGTTAAAATCTTATTATAAAGTTTCAATTATCTTTTTTTAGTTTTATCTAATTGATTTCACCATTAGTTTAAAGCCCTTTGATATTGAAAGAAAAAGTTTTAATTTATATACAAAATGTTCATCAAATATAAGAGGAAAAAAAGGATCAACTCTTCTTCTTATCATTGCATTTTTAAACACGTTTAATGAACAGACTATGTCCTTCTAAAGTTACTTTGATGATCTGGGTGCAGGGGTGCATGCCAGTAATTCCAGCAATCAGGAGGCTGAGGCAGGCAGATTGCTGAGAGTTCTAGACTATATTGGGCTAGGTGTGAGTTGAAGGCCAGTTTGAATACATAATAAAACCCTGTCTCCAGAAAAGAAAACAAAGAAACAATACAGTCTATGATGACTTGTATAGCTCACTACATATAGTACAGTCTTAATAAAATATATAGAAATATTTATAAAATCTGAGAAAAATTCTCTTTTATCTGTATAAAATAACATTAGAAAATGTATTCATCTTGTATCTTTATGCACATAACATGTTTTTCAAAACCATAAGTTAACGAGGAAAGCATCTAGATTTCAGGCTACACTTGGAGCACAGTAACATTCCCAAGAGAATTTAACATAGCATTGTAATTGAAATTAATGCCCAATAAATTTTTTTCTTAAATTAACAGAAGCAGAAAGAACATGAGAGATAAATCACTCAGCCTATATTTCAGAATGTTCTTCCTCTTTTAGCATCGTCAGTATTTAGGGTTTTAAATTGCTGTAATAAATCAAAATACCTGGGCTTTGCTAACTGATACTGTATTACTGCACATGTAACAACCTAATGTGGGTTTTCCTATCAGTGAGGAGTTATTGTATACACAGTGATTCGGGAAGCTGTGCTCCTTCCTTCTTGCTAATTTCTGTTTCCTTGGGCCTCTTCTACTTTTGCATCTGCCTAACACGATATCTGTAAGTAGAATTTGAGAAATGTGCACTACTTCTTGAAGTGCATGTTCGAAGGGCTGCTCATAGCATTCCTCACTACTTACATTAGAACTAATCCTATGCCCGGCCTCCAAACAATGAGGAGACAAAGAAGTGAGTGGCAGCCTGTGTGTATGAGTGTATGTTGGGGATGTGAAACAGAAGAAATTAAAATCAAAGTAGGGTAAAAAAAAGAGGCATAAAAGTTCCTGGAATATCCTAGAATGGAAAGTTGCCTTCTGTATCTCCAGAACTGTGTGGTAGAAAGTGTGTGATAGGGACTGAAAGAGAAAACTAAGCTGTCAAAGAAACTGAAAAGGAAGAATGGCTATTTTTATGGTCTGAAGATATTATTTGTAGTCCTGTGGAGGATTGGAGTCCTCAGGACCTGAATGAGACTACAAGGGAGACATCGGTTGAGCCCTAAAGCTAGTACGTGAGCCCTGAAGCTACCCCTAAAGCTACCTACTTGAGACATAGTAGGTTCTCAGACACATTTCACAGTGTAGAAAGGGAGGGAGCAGATGGGTCCCCCCTGTATCTGAGAGCTGAGCTAAGTCACTGTTGGGTCAGAAAACATAGGTCCTTAAAAGGCACATGAATTATTCCAGATAAACCAAGTATTTTAATATTGTCAGGCAAGACCTTCTCTAGATCTTTACAAAGTACACATATAGGATCTTTACAAAATATCTTTGCAAAAATAGGAGTACTATTCTTGCCTCACATATACAATTTTCTCCCTGCATTTTACTAAAGACCATTAACCTACACTTCTTACCCTGGTGATATGTATGCATAAGGTAATCTAGTATCTATTACCTACTACAAATAATTAACATTGAAGTATCACTCATCTATTTCAAAACTTCTTCTCAGAGGTAAGTTACATCTAAATTAAAATATAGTCCATGTTAGATTTATTTATAAATGATGGCATCACTGAAACCTACAGAATGCATAATTTGAAGAGGATTTATGGCAAATAAATTTAATCACTATTTTGAGTGTAATTCATTGATTGTTATCTATATTATTTCTCTATTACAAAGTTAATGATGGATATGATGATATATTTGTAAGGAGCCTTGGTTCTCCTTAGAAAAGTAAAACATACAAAGTTATTCAGAACAAAATTGGTTCTCCTTAGAAAAATAAAACATACAAAGTTATTCAGAACAAAATTACCTAAGAAATAATTTCTTAGTGTGAAATAAAATAATTTGAAATTCAAGTAATTTTCTTTTACCATGACCTAGAATGTAGTGGTTCTTTGCTTACGAGAATATTAATAATAATAATTTATTTTGTAGCATGATATAACAAAAATTGTAACTGCTTTTATTTTGTGGCTGGACAGTTGCATATTGACTAGTGATGCTATCAAGTAATTTAGTTTTATTTTCATTTATTTTGTGAAGAATAAAATATAATGAGACAAAAAACAGGAACTCAATTTCCGGCACTTAAAAAATTGAAAATGCCAGTTTTAAATTGTTACTTGCAGTTTAGTAGCACAAAGATCCCTGTGGGGAAAATTGCATATATATTTTTTTCATTTTTTTCTCTTTTCACCGATGATAAAAATGCCTTGAAGGAATTGACAGAAATGCTACTTTAATTGAATTATAGTGGCAAAATAAAATACCAGATTAATCAGAAAATCTAGATGGATAAATGTGATGAGATGCCACAGTGGTGAGGAGTAGAGATACAGCTTCTCTGAGATTTGAATTCCAAGTTCCGGAATATGCCAACATAAGGAAGCCAAGGAGGGAAGTCAGTGTCTAGGACAGTGCAAGGATCTGAAGTGAGAATGAGCCTGCAGAGAGAGTGAAGAGAGGGACCTCAGTGTAGAAGAGGGAGGTGGCAGCAGCTCTTTCTCCCCTAGCAGCAGTTACCAGTGGGAGGGAGCTGAAAACTACAGATATACACTGACTACTGGTGACCCCAAAGGCCTCCATGGAGAAACACACCAGTGGAACAGAGCAGTGGCCACAGTGATCTGCAGTGGCTGGTGAGTTACCCCAGTTCAGATATCTTTCAGGAGAGGACAGTCGCCTGGCTGCCACTTTAGAAAGGGACCAACCAAGCTCAGAACTCAGAGCGGCTGTGGCTCCCAGTGTCAGGGCAAGATACAGACATGTTCAAGATGGCAGGAGGTCAGCAAACTGAGTTCAAGCTGGAAGGGCCAAGTTTAATCCAGCAAGGAACACCCAGAGAGGAGCTGGCTGAACAGCTCAGGTCCCAGTCTCATAGCCAGAAATCAGAAGCAGCCTGCGCTTTAGTGGAACTAAAGCCACAGGTTTGCTGGGATTACCGGCCCCTCTCACCTTGCTACAATTCTACCCCTGGCCTGCTGGGATCAATTAGTACAGGCATAGGCTGTCTGCCCCCTTCTGTCTACTGATGAGAGCAGAGATATGTCTTGAAGAGGACATATTTTTTCTTTTGTTTTTTAAATGTTTTTCTTCATTGTTCTTGTTTTTATATGAGTGTGAACAAAGATTGCTTCTAGGATTTTTTTTTTGCTGTTTTATTCTGTTTTTTTTTGTTTCTTCCTTCTTTTTTTCTCTTCTGTCTTTAATAGTTTCCCCAAACTTCCATAATCTTCCTTTGTCCTCCTTCTAATCTTTCTCTTCTTCTATTTCTCAGTTTCTTCACATAGCTCATTTAAAATTTTCTTCCCTGATGGTAAAAGAACCATACTGAGGGGAAATTTACTGTATACAATCATCTGGTTTGTTTTAGATTTTGTTGTATAACTACAAATCTTGTACATAGGGTTAAAGATGGCAAATTGATAGCTACTATTTATTAATGGATATGAAAAGTCAAATAAGCAGTAATACGATTTTAATGGGGGACCTCAGAAGCCACTGTCACAGGTAGATAGATCAACTAGACAAAAAAACAAATCAACGATGAAATAGCCAAAGTTAACCAAACTTGTGAACAAACAGATGTACTAGATATCTAGAGTGTTATATCCCATCAAATCAGAATATATATTCTCCTCAGCTACACTTGGGAAAATCTCCAAAGTAGATAACATACTCTCTCAAAACACATGCTTAGGAATTGAAATTATCACATGCATATTATCAGAATACTGTGCTATGAAATTATAAATCAGTGGGTAAGAAACCACAAAATTTCTTAAATACATGGAAATTAAATAACATCCTTGTGAACAACCAGAAAATCATGGAAGAAATTAAACTGTTAGACAGTTTCTACAATTAAAAAAAAATAATGCTAACATGACATACCAGATCTTACACGATTTGGTGAAAGCAGTTCTATGAGGAAAATTTATATCAATGAATTACTATATCAAAAAAAAGCTCAAATAAACCAGCTAACATTGAACCTCATCTTTTAGAAAAAGAAGATCAAGTTAAGTCTAAAGCTCATGCAATGGAGGAAATTATAAATATGAAGCAGAACTTAATGCATTTAAAACAAAAAAATACAAATACAATGAATCAAAGAATTAGTTCTTTAAAAAATTAAATAAAATTTAATCTTTAAATCAGTCATCACTGTCAAAAAAGAAAGAAACAACTTAAATCCATGCAGTGAGGAATGAAAAGAGTGAAATCACAACAGATCCTGCAGAAATCCAGATCATCAATGCCTACTTTAAGAACCTCTTTTCTAATAAGACAGAAAACACAGATGAAATGGACAGATCCCTAAATAAATATGAATTACCAAAGCTTAATCTAGAAGATATAAAAATTTTTAATAATCCAATATCAGTCAATGAAATTGAAGATGTAATTAAAAATCTACCAGTGAAGAAAACCCCAAGTTCTGATGGGTTCACAGCAGAATTCTTCAGGAATACTGGAGAAGATCTAATGCTACTATTCCTCAAACTCTTTAATAAAATTGAAAGAGCAATCATACTCCCAAATCATTCTTGGAAGCAAGCATAAGAGAGAGAACAAAACTAGATAAACAGCCAACTGAATAAGAGAGCTCAGGTTAATTTCCCTGTGGAACATCAGCACAAAAATTCTCACTAAGATACTGGCAAACACGACACAGCAAATCCTCAAGAAGTTTATCCATCATGACCAAGTATGATTCATCCCAGAAATGCATAAACAGTTCAATATATGCAAATTAATAACATATTAACAGAGCCAAGGGCAAAAACCATATTGTTGTCTCTGTAGATGTAGAGAAGGTATTTGACAAAGCCATTCATGATAAAACTACATAAAACTGGAATATCTAGTTTTTATCTTAATCTGATAAAAGCCTTGTATAATAAACCAATAGACAATATTATATAAAATGGTCAAAAACCCAAAGCAAGCACTCTAAAATCCAAAAAGGAGCAAGGATATCCACTATCACCACTCTTATTCAGTATAGATCTAGATACATTAGCCAGAGAAATTGGATATGAGAAATAAATTATAGGGGCACAGATAGGAAAGAAAACTTAAATTATAATTATTTGAACATGTCATGATAGTCTACATAGAAGAGCCTGAAAACTCTACTAAAATCTTCTAGATTTAATTACCAAATTCAGTAGCATAGCTGGTTATAAAGTCAACACTCAAAAATCAATAGCATTAGTGTATCCAGAAAAATTCACTGAGAGAGAAATTAGGGAAGCCAATCTTGCAAAATAGCACTGAACAAAAATGAAATATTAAGGAATCAATCTAATGAAGGAAGTAAGACACCTTTACATTAAAAACTAGCATACTCTAAAAGAGGAAATGAAAGAATATATCAGAAAATGGAAAGATATCCCTTAATGTTGGGTAGGAAGAACAAATATAGTAAAAATGACCATACTTCCAAAATTGATATGCAGATTTAATGTGATCTCAATCAAAATACCAGTAGTGTACTTCAAAGAATTAAAGAAAAATATCCTAAAATTCATTTGGCTTCAAAAGAGACCTGGAATAGCAAAAGCAACTTTGGGCAAGAAAGGCAAGGCAGAGGTTATCACAGTCCCTGACTTGAAATAAAACCAGCAAGCTGCTGTTATAAACAGACAAACAAACAGCCATGGTACTGGCAGAGAAATAGACCTGGGGATCAATGTAACAGATTAGAAGATGCAAAAATATCACACATTCAGCCACCTTATCTTCAGCAAAGGCGCCAACGACCTTAATTTGAAGAAAGATAGACTCTTTGGTAAATGGCCAGGGAAAATTTGGCTATCCACATTGTAAAGATTTTAAATTAGACCTATATCTCTCACCATGCACTAAACTAAATTCAAAATGGATCAAAGATCTAAGTATTAAAACAGAAACACTAAATCTTTTGGAAAGTAGAATGGGTACAATTCTCAAAGACAATGTAGGCAAAGACTTTATGAACAAAGCTCCAATTGCATGAAAATTTTCATAAAGAATTGACACCTGGAATATCATAGTAAACAGTTGGGATATCATATCCCGAACACCTGGGATATCATCATATTAAACAGCTTTTGCAGATGGGGATGTAGCTCAGTGGCACAAGCACCTGCGTATCAAAAACAAGGTCGTGAGTTCAGTTCTGGTACTAGAAGAAAAAAAAAAGGTTTTGCACAGCAAAATAAATTACCAACAAAGAGAAAATCAACTCACAGTGTCGCAAAATATTTCTCCCAGCTGTTCCTCATATCATATCAAAAATATATAAAATCATATCTAGAATATATAAGGAACTAAAAAAGACCACCAAATTTAAAGACAAAAATCCAAAAAATGAGCATCTGAAGTGAATAGACACTTCTCAGATGAAGAAGTACAAACAGAAAATAAATATATGAAAAAAATGTTCAACATCACTGGTTATTCAAGTGATGCAAATTAAAGCAATGCTAAGATTCCATCTCACTTCCTCAAGAATGGCAATCATCAAGAAATTAACCAAGGGCCAATGCTGGAGATGCTGCAGGGAAAATGAACTTTCCTCTAATTGATGGGAGTGTGGACTGGTGCAACCAATGTGGAAATCAGTGTGGGCATTCCTCAAAAAACTAAAACGGGGGTTCTGGGTAGTTTCCTTCTTGATATCTTCCCAAAAGAATTATAAAGATTATATCACAGCATTATATTCACACATATTTGTAGCTGCAGAGTTTGCAATAGCTAAATTTTGGAAGTAGCATAAATGCCCATCAAACAATGAATGAGAAAAAAAAAGATATGTTCCTGTTTGTAATAAAATAGCTGTCTTCCATAAAGAAGGATAAGCTTAAGACATGTAGATAAATGGATGTATCTGCAGATCATATGCTGAAGTAAAATAAATTGGACCCAGGTGTTTAAATACACCATTTTTTCCTCTGGTGTGAGAAAATGAAAGTGTAAATAAGGACCAAAATATATAATCAATATCATGAAAGAGAAATAAAATATTCAAATGAGAAGCGGAGCTAGGAAGAGGAGAAAAAGGAAGGGAAAAAAGTGAATAGAAGGGAAAAATGGAAACAAAGCTCTTGTAATCAAGGAGGGCAAAGGATATGAAGAGAAGTGAGGGGGACGGGCAAAAAGAATCGAAATATACTGTGCGCAGGTACAAATTACAAATGATGACTCTTATGTATATCTAAATGTATCAATAAAATTTAAAGAAAAGAAAATATAGATTTTTGAAAGTTGGTAAAGTTTGGGGATAATACTAGCTGCAGCTGTCTTGATGACAGCATTTGCTGTGGAACCGCATGTACCCACCATGTTAGCATCTGAACCAACGATGCTTCATTCACCCGCATCTCAGAGCCAGGAGTGAACGCTCCCAGCTCCGTTGACTCCACAACCCTGCTCAGTTAGTGGCTTTTCAGTGGGAATAATGGAAGTGGAGTCACCTTGACTTGCTAGTGGGTCACTTATCTTTATGAGCCAGTTGTGTCAGCTCATAAAGACAAAAGTGAAGCTCTACCAGTTATAAGTACCTATGATGACATTTCCAGTCTAGGCACTGGATCAACACCTTTAACTTCAAGAAGATAGACAAATATTTCAGTAATGCAGAACCCTCTTGTTGGAATTATAACCAGTAGTCCTGGAACAGGGTATGTTTAGTCCAGCAATCATTGGTCAACCAAGAAACACAACACTACCTCCTGCCCAGTTGGATCCTTTCTATACTCAAGGATATTCTCTGACCTCAGAAGATCACCTTGATGACACTTGGGTAAGTGTATTTGGGTTTACACAAACACCTGCTTCCTATATATTATGACAATTTGCACAGCATGGAAATATCGTAAAACGTGTGATGTCAAACACAGAAAACTGGATGCATGTTCGTTAATCAATGTAAACTGCAGGCCTGGCAAGCATTAAGCAAAGATGAGAGAATAATTGGAGAATCTATCATGATTGGTGTAAAATCATGTATGACAAAAGTGTTATGGCAAACCAAGACAGAGATGTCTTGTCACCTTCATTTCTAGCTTTAACACCACCAATCAAAA
This sequence comes from Dolichotis patagonum, assembly GCA_004027295.1. Lineage (NCBI taxonomy): Eukaryota > Metazoa > Chordata > Mammalia > Rodentia > Caviidae > Dolichotis > Dolichotis patagonum. The sequence continues at coordinate 2,668 of PVJX010017255.1, read as the reverse complement.
CCATAATTACACCAGCACAGCCTGGAAGTACACCTAGGATTTCTACCATGAGACCTCTTGCTACTGCATACAAAGCTTTTGCTAGTGACTTCCAGGTTATTTCTGACAGACAAATGCCAGAAAAAGATGAAAATCTTGTATGCAAAGCAATGGAATACATGTTCAGCTGCAGTGTAATAGGAATTAAGAACTCAGCTTCCAAGGAGGAGGCTGCTACACTAAAAGTAGTTCCCTTGGTACTGCGAGTTTCCTTCAGTATGCTGTATAACCACTCATGGCAGAGTTGGCAAGCTTCTCACAGCCTTTTCCTTAAAGGATACAGCTTGTTATTACTCACATTATATATTTTGATGAAAACTTAAAACCCCTGTAGATTGGATTTTGTTTATGCAATAGTGTATGCTGACATAAAAAAAACAGCATTATTATAAATTAAATGACTGAACATGTGGGGAGGCTTCATAGTTTTTATGAGAAGGTGGGTGAATTTCATGACGCACTACAGCTGCTTGTACCAAGGCACAATGATTATGATCAGTAGTTTCAATTATGGTCTTTTAATTTAGCTAATATTCATTATTTTAATTAGCTTTGTATGTATCCTGTGTTGTCATCCTTTAGTGTTCTAAAACCTATGCTTTTTAAAAAACCTACAAATAAAATTTCTTGATAATAAAAAAGAAAAGAAAATATAGATGAAATCTCATTGTTCCACGAAAAGAAAACAATGTGTGTGTGTGTGTGTGTGTGTGTGTGTGTATAAACTTCTGGATCAATTGCATGTATGCTGTACTCAATGTCAAATCTAAGAAGATGGACAATTAATTTAGAAGAGCATCTTAAAGTCATTTTATTTATAAAAATAAAAGAAGTAATTATATTTCTAATTTGCAATAATATGATCATTATGCAGTATTCACACCATATTCTATGTAGTATTGTAGTGAAAATCACTTAGTGTTTCTCTATTCCAATGACATTTAAGGTATGCTTTATAAATTTTTCCTTTGGAAAACACAAATAAAGATTCAGCTGTCTCCCTGGCTGGCAAATCAACATACACAGAATGTTGGTTATTGGTATTTTAAAAGTTGTTTTGTAAATTGAGGACACTAAAGAGCTATTTCTGAATAATAGAACATGTCCAAATTGTGAAACTGAAAACAAGTTACTATTCTTTATGTGATGCTTAATTTGTTGTCAGAAAACTTTAGGACTGAATATAATTCTTTGCATGTCAGGTCAACAGAATAGAAAACTTTGAAAATACACTCTGTTGGCAAGGTTTGGTGTGTCAGTGGCTCTGTAAATATTTGTTGAGGTACAAAGAGATGAAATTGCTATGGGGAGACTAACTTGGTTTTATCTAGGAAACTTATTTCTCCTTGACCTAGCAATCTCGCTACTACAAATTTGGCTGGAAGATTTATCTCTTCAAATATGAAGATTTATCCAAGATGTCTTTATTTTTGAAAACAAAAAGTTGTGAAATAAAATTAATATCTCTTCATCTGGTGTACATTCCTAGTAAACTGTCATCATGTATAAGAACACACCCACTCAGAGTGAAAAGAACTCAGGAGAAACACTGATATTCCATAATATTTTTTAATGGGATAACTGAAAATACACACTGGATATATTTCCAAATATTGTAAACTAAAACTAATCAAAGTAGAGTAATATGGAGCAGTGGGGTGTATGAGTTTGAAATAGAAGCAAGACTTTTCAGAACCTATTTTTAAATTAGCATTTTGATATTTGAACTGTGAAAATTTATACATATACAAAAATCTAATTAAATTGCAGGCAACACTATAAAAACAACTTTTTAGGCCAGGTTTAGTGGCACATGCCTTTAATCCTAATGTTCTGGGAAGCTGAGGCAAGAGGATTCCAAGTTTGAGTCCAGCCTGGGAAACTTAGAAATTTATTACGATCTTGTCTCAAAATAAAAAGTTAAAAAAAGGGTTGCAGTTGTAACTCAGTGAGGCCTTTATTTTAATCCTCAGTACTGGGGAAAACATACATTAATATTGAAAACACTGACATCAAAACAGTATATTTATATTTTAAATATTAAATTAAGGATGGCTAGAAGCCAGTTAGAAAATTGGGGATCTTGTAAAGTTAATAATAATAGACCATAATTTAGAATTTACTCCCACCATTGTGATATTAAAACCTTCATTTGTTGTATAGTCGTCACATAAGTTTTCATTTTACTTTTATTCTCAGAATTGAGCTGGTAAGTTATAGTATGGTTTTTTTGGGTGCAGTGTATCCTTAAGCATTTAGGCAGCTTAATTTTTACTGAAATGGGGGTGGAAACAGCATGCAGTCTCAGCTGATGTGTTCAGAAGCCATGGTGAGCACATCGCAATTTGTATCTGATTGCTTTATTCAAAATGTATACAATGGTCAATGAAGTCATTGAAGAGAAGAAAAATAGAAACTGATTATAGCACACAGCAGGTGTGCAAATAAATATCCCAGTTGAATGGGCCATGTTTAAGCGCTACATTACCCATCTGTCACAGGCGGGTCAGCACTCCTCACTGACGCCTCAGCATCGGTGGGGTCATCCTGCGGGTCCCTCCTGGTGGCAGGTTTCCCCATGCCTCTTCTGGGCTCTGAGACCACACTTCTCCCCCGGGACAAACTAAAA
>PVJX010017254.1:0-38692 GCA_004027295.1 Dolichotis patagonum | reverse complement strand
TTTTTTTGGAGTGCTTTAATTTTCAATATAAAAGTCTTTTATTTCCTCAATTAGACTGATTCCTAGTTATTTCTTTTTTTGGATGCTATTGTGAAAACATTTCCCTAATTTCTTTTTCAGTGCATTAGTTATTTGGGTACAGAAATGCTATTGACTTTTAAGCATTGACTTTGTATGGCTATTCTACTGAATGAGATTGTTGAATCTAGTAGTCTTTTGGTGGAGTTTTTTGGAATCTTCTATATAGAGTATCATGTCATACACAAACAATGATAATTTAACTTTTTCCTTTCCTATCCTTATTCCTTTTATTTCTTTCTCTTATCTAACTGCTCTGGCTAACATTTTCAAAACTATATTGAACAAACATGGTGATAGTTGACATCCTTATCTTGTATCTGATTTTAGAATGAAAGCTTTCAGTTTTGTCCATTTAGTGTGATCTTGCCTGTTGGTTTTTTATAGATAGCTTTTGTCAGATAAAGACAATCTATTATAATTTTCTGCCAGGTTTTTATCATGAATGAGTGTTGGACTTAAATGCCTTTTCTGCATCTATTTATATGATCATATGTGGGTTTTTTTGCTTTGGCTCTTTTAATGTGGTATATTACATTTATTGATTTATGTATGTTGAACCATCCTGCATCCCTGGGATAAATCCTATTTGGTCATGGTGTATAATCTTCTTGATACTTTGACACATTCTATTTGCAAGTATCTTGTTTAGGATTTAGGTACATTAGGGAGATTAACCTGTAGTTCTTTTTTGGTTGGGTCCTTCTCTTGTTTTAGTATCAGGGAAATGCTTGCCCCCAGGAATGATTCTGGGAGTACTGCTTCCCATTCAATTTTAATATAGATTTTAAGAATTAGCAGCATCAATTTTCTAAATTTCTTGCAGAATTTAGCAGTGAATCTATAAGGATGTGGATTTTTCATCATTGGTAAGTTTTTAATTATATCTTATTGGTTGATATTGACTCATTTAGAATTTTTGTATCTTCTTGATTCAACTTTGGTAATTCATGTCTATCTATGTATCTTTCCATTTCTTCTGAGATTTCCATCTTATTATAACACAAATTCTCAAAGTAGATATTGTTGATCTGAATTTCTGCAGGATCTGTTGTGAGTTCAACCTTTTCATTCTGAATTGCATGGTATGAAACTTTTCTTTTTCCCTAAAGGCTGGCTAAGGATTTTTCAATTTTATTTAATCTTTCAAGAAACCAACTCTTTGATTCATTCTTTGTTTTCTTAGTATCAGTTGCATTAATTTCTAGTCTCATCTTTATTATTTCCTCTCTCCTATGAGTTCAGGAATGGATTTCCTCTTCTTTCTCTCTTAATGACATTCTTTCCTTTCTTAATCAATCATGGCTGGAAATGTACTATCTCTATAAATAGAATAGCTATTCCTGCTTTTTTGGGAGGGGGGTTTCCTGTCATATGGTACATTATTTCCTACCTATTTATTTTCAGTATTTGAATTTCTTTTTAAATTAAATGTTTATTGTATGCAGCATATTACTGAATATAATTTCTTGACCCATTCTGCCAGCCTATTTCTTTTGAATGGTGGTAATGTGTATTGGCTTATCCTTGTTATGTTATTTTCCTGTTGTTGGTTCTCCTTTTCCCTCTCTGTTTAATTTTTTGCCTTGCCTGGGGGTCATTCTGTTGAGGTTCATGGTGTTGTGGTCCTTCTTATCTCTTTGTAGATTGTCCTTCAGAATGCTTTGAATTGTCAGCTTAGTGATGTTCTTTGGATGTTTCCAAAAATTTATTCTTTGGATGTTCTCTATTATGGAAGTATCTTATTTCTCCATCAATTTTGACAGATAGTTTTGCAGGGTACATCAATCTCCACTGGAAGTTATTTTCTTGTAGAGCATAAAAACTTCACTCCAAGGTCTCCTTGACTTGAGAGTTTGTATTGAGAAGTCTACATTGATTTTGATGGGCCTTCCTTTGTGAGTAATTTGATTTTTTTTTTCTAACAACTTTTAATATTCTGTTCTTGTGTTGAATTTCTGGAAACTTGACTATTATATGCTTTTGTGTAGATTTTTTATGATCATGGCTAATTGGAGTTCCATATGCCTCACTTAGGTGTCTGTCAAATTTTTGTCCCTGTTTGAGTTTTCTGCCATCACTTCTGTGAACAGGTCTTTTTTATTATTTGTACAGTCTCCTACCTTTTCATTGACTCCAATCTTATGTTATTTCTCTTTACGTTACATAGAAGTTATTGGATTAGTTTTCATTGGGCCTATGTTATTTTTAAGAAATCTTTCTTTTCATGATAGTTAACCAAAATCCTGTCTTCTATACTGATATTATGTCTTCATATTGGCACATTCTGCTATGTATACTTTCAATAGCATTTAAATCTCCTGCACATAGGTTTGAATCTGTTTCATGGATTCCATTTCTTTCCTATATTGGGCACTCATAATTTCCATCATTTTTCTAAGCTCCTATTTTTTTTTAATCCATATCTTCTCTAAAATTCCTACCCATGTCTTTCATTATGGTCACCATCTCTATAGTTATCTAAGAAAGTATTTCTGATTTGCTTTTTTCTAAGTCTTCATTTATCTGCTTTGTTACTTCTGCTATTATGACTTCAGAGCATCTATGTGGGTGACATTCTATTTGTTCTACCACATTGCCCCCTGGATTTACCTTTGATGACTTAAAGATCTAGAGTCTGGAGTTGCATCTTGCTTCCTGTCTTCTCATTGTCTTTTTTTTTTTTTAGTTTAATTCCTGGGTTGATACTTGTAAATTGCTTAAAGCAATCAACTTTATTGCTAGTATTGAGAACACTTAGGAAATGACTACTCAGAGACCTCTTCCATGCGTATCTGGTTTTTGAGTTTTGAGTCTTTTGCAAGATTCTCCCTCTTCAATTTATTGGGAATGAGAAGCTGCCACATATTTGACCTCATCTCTTGTTCTTGGTACTGACCTATAGTATTGTTTATGACACTTAGGCAATCTCAATCTTTCCATACCAGGAATAACAACTGATTAGAAGAATGATGTCAGCTTGGCTAAAGTAGTACAATCAACAATAACAGTAGCACCAAACACAGCCTACAAAATGACCAACTGTGGTAACTGGTAATTTGGTACCTTTAAATGTATGAACCATATTTGTGATTATATCACAAAATCTAAAACAGAGTGGAAATTTTTATATAATAAATATGCAATTAATATGGCAACTTTACCCTCAGAGTGGAAAATTTAAAAGGCTTTGGAGGAAAATAGACAAACATAAGAAGAGAAAGAGATTATAATCAAGGCTGGATGAAAAAGTAAAATTATGTTCACTTAGGAAAACTGGTGAAGAAGACAGGAGAGCAAGAAAGAAAACAGAAATAAAAACAAAAACAAAAGAACAACAACAAATCTGTAAACAACATTCACACTCATATTAAAACAAGAATAAACAACTAAGGAAAAAAAGATAACAAGAAAAAAATTCCACTTCAGGACACATCTCCACTGTTATTGATGGACAGAGCCCATATCCATGCTGATTAACCCCAGCCATCCAGTCATAGATTTACAGCATGGTGACAGATAATCCTAGCAAGCCTGCACTTTTACTTCCTCTGAAGTTCATGTGGGAGACAACTCAAGTGACTCCCTTTGAATCCAAAACAATTACTGTGACTTTGATTATTTGGAGACTCATTTCCTTATATGGATATATAAAAAGTTGGCTAGGGTATTTTCTTGTCTCTTCAATTGGCTCTAAGCATTGTAAATAAGGCTAGCCGAGATGCTAACATGCAATCTCTGTAGCCACAGACAGTCCTGATCCCTCACTTAGTGTTCTTCGTACAATACAGATAAATACAAGATATGAGCACCTGAGATGTTAAAGCAAATTGCTCCAGGGATGTCAACTGGGTAGAGCCTCAAGATAAAGACACTATGACTGCCTAGGGCACAAGAGTTTGCATATCGATAGCCACCCAAAACAATTCCATTGCTACGAAATTGGATTGTGTACATTGATCCTTCTGCATATCTTTATCTCTGCAATTTACAGAGATGCCAACCTTGCACCTGGTCAGCCAGCTCAAGTTACTCATGTAATTTCCCACCATCCTCACTGTCACTTATCCCTGAGCCACCCTCCTTCTTCACAAGATAATAAATTCTGGGAGAGGCCTAGGATCAAGGCTTTTGTCCCCATGTCCTCACCAGGATTGGATTTAGGACCCCTTGGCTGCCCTTCACTTGGAGTATGTCTTGGTGTTTCTACTCTCACTGTGGGTTGCATTAGTGATGGTAGATTGGAATTAACTTGCTGAAATTCCAATGCATCTCAATGGGATTACAAATACAACTTTTTGGATTGTGAAGAAAACTAGAAAGAGGATTACAATACTTGGACAACTGACTCAATATTGGGGTTTACAATAGTTCAGGCTAGGTTTTAGCTGTGAGGCTAGGCCCCAATTTGTTCAGCCAGCAGCATTCCAAGTGCCTCCTGCCAGTGTGAACTTGGCTCCCTTCTAGCTTGAACTCAGTTCTCTGATCTCCTACTAGCTAGAACTCAGTTATACCTCACCCTGACATGGGGAGCTTCCAGATGGAGCCACCCTGCAGGTGCTCTGAGTTCCAAGCCCAGTTGGCCCCTCTCCAAGATGGCTACTAGCCAATCACCCTCTCCTGGGGAGCATATGAACCCAAATAACTCACCAGCTACTGCAGTCCACTGTGCCCACTGATATGTCCCCATGGTGCACTTCTTTGAATGCCTCTGGGGTCACCAGTGGTCACCACATGTCTGCAAGTTCAAGCTGCCCATCCTATGCAGGGCTCAGGGAGAAAGCACGTGCCACCTCCTTCTTCTGTGTTGAAATCTCTCTCTTCACTCTCCTTGAGGGCTTCAATTCCTGCTTCAGTACTTGGTGGTCCTAAGTACCCACTTCCTTCCTTCTTCTCTTCCTCCCACTGCTATATTCCAGTGATTGGATAACAAATCTCAAAGGTTTTTTCTCTGCAGTTCACCACTCTTCCATTTCCTGGAAGTCATCTTATTACATATGATGTTATGTCCATGGTATTTGGTACCTATACATGGTAAATCTTAAACCTTCTTACTTATCCTTCCCTCCAATTACCCCCTCATGATCAGTTTTCTGCATCACTTCTTGTTTGCAAGAGATCTATCCCCTTGTCTCCTTTTGTTTATCCTTTATTTTGCTCATTGCACTTTACCTTCCTCACATGAGAGATACGATGCAATGTAGCTGATTTATTTTACTTAAAATTATATTGGTCAGATTCATCCATCTATATCTTTTTCTTTGTATTTTCTTCTCCCACTACTGATTCAATGTGTGTGGACATTTTAAGGCTATGTCTAACATTCCATCATGCACCCTCTATCTGTGTTAGAAATATGCTGCTGATGTGGCAGCTTAGCAGAAACCTTGCCTTACTTTAAGGTTTCAGGATAACTGATTAAGAGAGAAAACTTGTTATACCTCTTGGATAAAACTTTATTTTCCAAGTCAGTTTTCCTGGAACACTGGGCTAGGTTAGCTCCCACCTTCTATGGGCATCAAGGTATTATGAGGGACCTCAGGGCTGCTTCATTCATCATTGCATGTTGATAACTATCCCCATACGTTACTAAGAAACCGGGGTTAGTGCTCTGCCCCTGGGGTAACCAACACTTCAGAATCATGTCTGGGATGCAGTTCCTGATAATTGTTAATTTGCTGACTGTCAAATAAAGTGTATCATTCAGCATTATATCTTCTAAATCTTAATTGCAGTTCTCATAGGCAATTTTTAATTAGATTTTGAAGTACATATTAGAAATACTTATTTTTTCTCTCCAGATTTTTCTCTGCAGACATTTCAAAACACAAAATTTACTTCTTAATCTTAGTATTGAATATTAAAGTAAAATTTGTTTTGAAATAAAGATGTCCTGGAGTTCAAAAAACAATGTTTTTAAAAATAAGTATCAGTCACCTCTCATGTCAAGGTAAGTCAAAAAAACAAAAACTATTTTTAAAAAGAGCTGAAATAAGTTATTAGGCAATAGAAATATAATAAGCTAATAAGATTCAATGTGTGCTCTCCCCCACTCTACCCTGGGCTGTTGGCTGCTAAGGCCAAAGAGATGAAGCCAGTCCTTTCACTAAAGTGACAGTGCTGGTACAAAAGTTCTAGTGATCAGTTGTTCACATGTTCTGGTGTCCATTAGCCTCATTCTGTGGAGCAAGCTTTTGAAAAGAAGAGACAATGAGTACTACATGTAGAAAAGAATAATACAGTATAAGGACAAATTTTGCTAACCCAGCTTAAGTTTGCAAGCCTTCATGAGGCCCAGGAGTATTTCTGCAGTGTAAATTCAAATTCGCAATTTGCATCACTATCCTTAATGTTTTTTGTTTTACCACCCAAATGTTAAAAGAAAGATTTCCAGCACATAGGAAGAAGTACTGCACATGCACAAACCCTGCAAGACACTCTAGTGAGGAGAAGAGAGGGTCTTTTGCCTCCAAAAACTAGAACCAGCAGTTACTCTGCTGAGATCTATGAATCATTCTGAAAATAAGACTTATCTTAGAGGCATTCTTCCTAATAGAAGAAATACTGCTGAACCTGCATTCATTGTTTCTGCTTGAGCCTCAACTGTGTTGTTTTTTTTTCACTAAAAAGAAAAAAAGTACAAAAATAATGGTTATAATCTATTAATTATGGCCTTTAATAGTCATGATCTCAGAGAATGTGATCATTAACATAGTTAATGGCCAGCTTGTGGGTGTGTGAACTTATCTCAGCTCCATTCTGGGATACACAATTAACAAGGCAATCATTTAATACTAGTAATGACTAATTATTTCAGGATTAAAAGCTTAAATATAAATAAAAATGAGATTGAAACTCTTTAAATTAATGGGCTTACATGTCTTTTCACCATGCATGTGCTGTATATTATTATGTTCTTATGAAGAGTGTTATTTCTAGAGAGGATTCAGCTGTTTACAAGTGGGATTTAATTTATGTCTGGAGCACATGTTTAATCCACCATATATTGGCCATTATTTTACAATCCCCTCCTCTCCTTAATGGAATTTCCTTAACTCACATATTCCTTGGGTGCTTGGGGAGGCATTTCCAGGTAGTCAAGATTGTATTTATTTTGTTTTGTTTTGTTTTATTTTTTTCCTTTAGTTTTTCCTTTATTCTTTACTTTGCCAGCTCCAGGACCACACATACACAGGAATCTTTGCTGCATTATCAATATCATTATTGTCAGCTAATATTGATTCCACATAAGCTTAGTCTCTGTCTCAACAGAACAGTATATTACCTTTGGGTAGAATTTTATTATTTCAAAATGACTTTCAGTCTAGTCACATAAATGTGAATTCATTTGTCTCCCCTGATCCACAAAGTATATTTGAGATGAAAGGACCAGGATTTATATTAGCCCCATTTTTAAAACAAGAATGACAAAGCAAACAGGGGTCATATGGACTGCCTGAAGCCATGTAGCAGTGGGCTTCTGTCAACGTCAGAGTTGGGAAAAGCTGTTTCAGTGAAGGAGTCTCGGGCTGGAGTCAAGTCACCTGATTCCATTTCTAACTCTGTCAAGCTAGAAATATATGAAAACAGTGAAGACTTCTCATTTCTTCATGAGTGAAATGAAAGTTTTAAACTTGATAACCTCCAAGGTTCCTAAATTCTAGGCTTTTTATTCACAGATTTATCTGGTGATACACTGTGAGGCAGTTTAATTAAAAGCCATAATAGAGCTCAGTTTTGTGAAAGAACTGCATTAAAGTGAACTGAATGGATTGAGCACAAGTTTACAGGAATTGGAAGACATGATTTGTGCCCTAAATGACAGGTTCTGAGGCATGAAGAAAGGCATTTTTAGTAAAAAGGATATTAAAACTGTTGAGGAATAGGACAAATCTACATATAAGCAAGAGATTGTGTAAGAGAATGGCAGAAAGACTCAAATTTTACTTTAAATAACTCTGAAGGACTCCATGGAAAAAAAGGAAGAATCAGTAGTTGTGTTTTTTATATTCTGTAGCATTTCTGTCCTGCATTTTGGTTTCAGAGAAAGTCTGTGTGGATATTTCTCATCGTCTTTCTCTGTGGGAGAATTTCCACAAGAAAGTCTAGCATTCTGAACCCTCTGTCAATGCCAAATTGAATCATTTGGATGAAAACCCACATCTTTTGAATATTGCACACACTTTCATAGTCTGTCCATCAGAAACATGTGTGCATACACACACATGTGGTTTTTATTTCTTTTCTCTCTATTTTTTTTCAAGGAGATTAAGCATCAAACCACACAACCAGAATAAAAATTAAGATAACGTGTGAGATTGTCACATAGGTAAATCAGATAAAAAAAAATTACAGATGAGGGAAACTAACAATTTTTTAGCTATCTAGGCAATACTAACAGGTTATTTCTTATTTTGGAACTCATCTGGATTACTTGTATTAGGCATGATAACATCATGCAAAATTCCTACAATGCTTTATGCTTCTCTAACATTCTTTTCATCTAGGTTTTACTTAGTAAGCACAATGTTCTATAGGATTGATACAGTTAGGGTCATGATATCCAGTTTATAGATGAAATTCTCAAAGATAAGAAGAAATAGTGCTCTATGACTTGAACTTAATACCCCTTCCAGAATTTGTGTTGAAAATGTAATGTCCATTTTAGTGTTAAGAGGTGGAGTCTTGTGGGAAGGATTGATGACATTGTAAAAGAGGCTTCAGAGAGAACTTGTCATTTTTTGTCCTTCTACTTTCTACTATCTGATAATGCACTATGGGTCAATGACATTCATGGAACAAGACCACTCCAAAAACTAAGGCAGCTGCCTTGATCCTGGGCTTTCCAGCCTAGAGCAATATAAGGAAAAAATAACATTCTTTTTAACTTACCCAGCCTGTGGTACTCTGTTATACTAGCACAAAAATTAGATCTTATCATAAGTTATAAAGTTTTAAATGCTCTTGGTGCTTCCGTGTTCCTACAAGCAGCCTGAGGACCTTACCCAGGTGAGCAGGTACCAGGACGAGGAGGTTACCTTTGCCCTGAGTTCCCCTCTTCTTCTGAGTAAAACTTACTCACACCTTTGTGTACTATTCTCTGATCTCCCATAAAGACATGCGCCCATGAGTCCTGGCTGTCTTTGTGCTCCCCGTTGCCAGGCTGAGCCCACCCCCTCCCTCAGCACCACTCCCAGTGATCCACCCTCAGCACACAGGCATTCTGTCTCTGCAAGGGTCACAACGATAATCCTGCTTGGTTTTCCTGAGCCTCTTATCTGCCATTTCTTGTGGCTGCACATGAATGATTGGCCATCTCTAAAATAAAAATAAAAAAAAAATAAAATTAAAATAAAATAAAATAAAATAAATAAAATAAAAATCAAACCTATACAAATGCACTCTTCTCACCACTGATACAAATGCAACCCCGCCCAAAGGGTTAGTGTTATTTACTAAACTTTCCACAAGCAAAAAAAGGACTTTACTTTGTGCTTTTGCTGAGCTAAATGTAATTCTTAAATGAGTTTTAGTGAGACAATTTTGACTTTGACTAACAAAAACTATGAGATTTTAGACTTTTAAATTAGAATAAAACTGAATTATGAAAATATTATTGAATGTTAATCCAAAAGAATCTATATTTGTAATAACCTACTTTATTTTGGTGACTGTTTTTATAATGTTGGTCCTTGTGCTTGCACAGGGTAGTCCTGGTCATGCTTTATGAGGTGAGCTGGGTTGCAGAAATCATGAGATAATAATCTGAGAGGAAAAAGGCAAAAAGACAAATGACAAACAGAAAATATAATTTATAAATTTATAAAGAAATAATTATTGTACTCAAAACCTCATAAAAGAAAATCAGTCAGTGAAACAACAACAAAAACAATCACCACTGAAACAACAAAAAATTGAACGTCTCTCAGCCATCTAAAAAGATACTCAACTTTGATGATAAAAAGAGGCATGCCAATTAAAACCACATCGAGTTGTCATTTCTCACATATAAGATTAGCAGGAGTCCAAAAATTGCATGTTCCATAGGTAGAATGGAAATAATCACATTCCTACCTATTCCAAAAAACAGCACGACCAAAACCAATGAGAATTTAGAAGAATGTATACTTACTTTTCAACTCAGCAATTCTAATTCTAAGAATTCATTCCAAGTTCATCAGCAAAAATACTTAAAAACAAGTATTCATATCTAGACTATTTGAATAACATGAAACTAAAAATTAGATCCAGCCAAATGTTCAACAAGTACTGATTAAATAAACTGTGGAATGAATTACTGTCTTACTATGCAAAGACATGGAGAATATTTCTACATATTTCTATGGAGTAATATTGAGAAAATATTGTAAGTAAAGAAAATAGGGTATTTTGACTTCATTGCCCATTTTATTGCCTTGCTAGCCACCTAGGGGATCAATACGGCACACTTCTGAGTATGTCTCAGTGCATCATGGCGGCCTAACTTTGGGTTCTCTATATGGTCCCTGGCCTCTTCCTCTCTCGTGCTGTCCCCCTGTTCTGCTTCTCAGCCACTATGAAGTAAGCAGTTGTACTCCACCATGCCCATCCACCATGATGTTTCTGCTTTGGAGCCAACCAGTCGGGGACTGAACCCTCTGGGACCATGAGCCAAATAAACTACTTAATTTTGTAAGTTGCAGGTTTCAGTATTTTATCCCAGGAAAGGGAAAACTGATGAATGTACAAAGTAAAGGAAGAAGTTAATTGGATTTGGTGGTACACATCTGTAATTCCACCAACTGTCAAGGTGGAAGCGGAAGGGTTACAAGCTTGAGGTGAGTTCCAAGATCAGCCTAGGGAATTTAGCAAGATCCTGCACTCTCAATCCCCTAAAAAAAAAAAAAAAAGAAGCATGTGCACTTTGAGTTGTGTAAGAGTGTATGTATCTGCCTATATTCTAGATTACATATGTAAAAAATCATTTAAGCACCATTAAAAATCCCATAGCCTTAAAAGGTTGTTACTTGCAAAAATATTAGATGGCAGAAGTCACATTTCTTTAAATATATCTTAATTTCCTGATCTGATTTTAGAATACTGTATTTCTCTACATTAACACAAAAATTAAATTTTTACAAAATAATTCCTGAAACTTAAAAAGATAATTAAACTAATGGAACAAATTGTATATCCAGTTGTTATTATAAAAACATAGAGAAGAAATGTTCCAAGACATTCATATTTTGGCCATAGATGCCAAATGAGATATACCCTAATGGCAAAGTCTGCTACAAAATAAAAACCTTAGACTGTTTCAGGAATTATACATTTATCCTGAGACTATTAGTGTAAGACAGGATGAAGTTAAGTATTCTTAGCATGGAGGAAATGAAACTCTAAGAGTGAAATGGAAGAAATTATATGAAACTTCAACATTATTGAATTTGAATTACTCCATTATTTATTTTTAAAATGTTCCCAGCTCTGTCCTCAGAAAAGGCCAAAAGCCAATGGCCAAACATAAAAACGAACATCACTAACACCCACACTCTGTCCTCTGAATATTATTTTGCACTAAATGAAACAAAGAATCCTAGAGAAAATGTTGATTTTTAGCCCTGGGGCAAGAGGTATACTAGATAGACTCAGAAAAATACATGTCATCAATAATATTATCAAAGACATGTAGCATATTGTAAAAAGACATCAAAACCACCAAAGTAGTTTCTCACCAAGCAACAAGAAGACATTTTGACTGTCAATAAGGATAATCTATCTTAAAGAAATACTCTATCTTAAATGAATGAGCTCATAATTATAATTTTTTTAAGACTGGTTAGAATTTATCAGATGATAGTAAAGCTTTGAATCATTATTTTAAAAGTGGTACATGAAATATTTAAATATCTACTGTGCATTTCTTGTACAAACTCAACTGATAAACTACCATATGGTTAAAAGAGGTTTTCTTCATAGAAGTGTCCTAATGAGTGAAATTAGAACATAATGCATTATTGTTGTGAAACTTCCAATAAACTAGTGAACTGAAAAAAATCAGCATTTATGGCTTCTGACATCATAAAAAGAGAGACATCCAAAAAGTAAATGTCTCATGATGGAAGAAAATATAACCATCTGTTTATTTGTCAAAAATCAAATTGAAGCCAGGCATGGTAGTGCATTCCTGTAATCTCAGCACAGGGAGACCGAGACAGAAGTATTGTTTGCAAGTTCAAGAGCAGCCTGAGCTACAAATTGAGCTTCAGACCAATCTGAACTACATGGCAAGACTGTATGAGAAAGACAAGAAAGAAGAAGAAGAAGAAGAAGAAGAAGAAGAAGAAGAAGAAGAAGAAGAAGAAGAAGAAGAAGCTGTATGTGACCACACCTTCTTCAGATCTCAAAACTGACTTTAGGAAATACAGAGGAAGAGGAACATGATAAATGACATCACATTACTGCAAGTAGCAAAATATGACTGTGTAAAGTTGTAAAAGACAAACAATGCAGTTTCTCTTGCAAATGATGTGCAAGGGGAATAAAAAAGAGGTGAATTCTATAAAAGAAAAAAGACTCATGTGCTGAGCATGAATAGTGATGGGGACCTGCAATCCCAGTGCTCTGGGAAGTTGGGGCAGGAAGATGGCAAGTTCAAGCACACCTTGGGCAACAGAGCAACTTGGTAAGACCCTGTTTCAAAATTACAGAAAAAAAACTGGGAATGAAGCTTGGTATCAAGTTTTGGCTCAATCCCAAATTCAGGAAAGACAGAGCCAGAGGGAGAAAGAGTAAGAGAAAGAGACCCACGTAATTTAACTATCAATAAAAATGCAAGGGTTTTATTTGAATCTTCATTCAGAAAAAGAAAAATAAGTTCAAAGTTTAAAACATAATATAAATCATTAAAAAGTGATATTATGAAATTGTTAGATGTTTAAATGTTTATTGGCTTTAAATATGTTTAAAAACTATTTTAACTTCTCCATGTATAAATAATAGTATGCTTATGTTTTTCAAAAGCTTGTTATCTTTTAGAGAAGCATAATGGCATATTTACAATTTCTAAAAGAAGCAGGTCAGAAAGTCAAACAATATTGTCCATGAAAAGGTTCACTTTACTACTGTATTTTGATATGCTTTAAACTTCCATGATAGAAGGATTGCTTTGTTGTTTTTTCTTAACGTGGGAGGTTGAGAAGGTTGTCAATCTTTTGTGGTTAATAAAATACCTACTTTTAAATAACTTATCCTTTTCACTGGCTAACCTATGATTTGTAGTCTCACAGACACAATCTAAGGTCCTTGTAAGACAGAAATACCTGAACCCTACAAACTTCTATAAGTGTCACAGCCAGCCACCAAAAGCTAGTGGGAACAAACTTTTGTGTTTCCCTGCAGTTCTGCAAGCACCACAGTGACAACATTCAAAAGTGTAACTCCATCTGCAGGGTCTCTGGCACCAAAGTAAAACACCATTCAGAATGTCCAATAATGGTTCTCTGGCCTTAGTCGAATTAAACTTGAAAGGATGCTTGAATTATTTTAAGGTGACTCACAATGGTCTGCTCACAGTACAGTAAGAACTTAAAAATCTGCTGAATAAATGAGTAAAAAAAGACGCATTATGTAATATAGTGATTAGGAATGTGGAGTTTTTATTTCAGAAATAGGAGTTTGAATCTGTCTGTTTCCTGGAGGATAATAACATATATTGCGAGGGATAATAGCTAATAATAACTATAATTAGTGTAAAATTATATATGTGTGTGATACAATATAAAGAGAAAAAGAGAATATGTCCTACATCATGAAGAACAGCCGAGTATAGTAAAACATATGTACTAGGCAGAGAATTGGATAGAACTTGGCTCTGCCATGAATTACGAATCTAACATCAGTCAAAGTACTTTACCTTATCCTGCCTAACAAAGTTAAAAGCCCAAAATCATTTATTGAAATGTCATGGCTAGTTCAGCAGTTCAATCTTTTGATGTAAAATATTTAGCATGAGGCAGACATAGAGTGTAGAGAAGCAACTGTTATTTATATTTTCTGTAAGCAACAAAAGCACACAGTCACAGCTGCAGAGCTCAGGTCTTCTCACTCCGTCTCATACTGTAGTGTGTGTATTTCTTGTAAACTGCTAGAGCTAATAGGTATCCCATACCTGCTAGCTCTTCTATTGCTCTGAATTTCCAAGACAAGGGAAAACTTTTTTCTGAGCTTATGGTCCTCACTGGGACACTAACTAGAGGAAGTGAGGGAGGAGGTCTTAGATCAGACTATACTTCTAAAGCAAATATTTCTCCATACCTCATAGATGCTGTTAAGACATAAGGTTTTGACTATAAGTCTACAAGACATTCTTCATTCCAGTTTTACCAAGAACATCCATTTATTGGACTGTCATTCTCATTCTTATTTGATTCATGCACCTGTGAAAGGAAAGAGAGTATCATTATCTATTTCTCTCTTCTGTAAAAATAAACAAGGAAAAACTATTGTTCTATAAACCTGCCGTTGCCCCCTTCTTCACTGAACACTGGACTGCCATTTCTCCCTCATTACACACACAATGAAGTGTAATAGAGAAAGTACTAGGCAATACCAAGTTCCTGGAACCAAGGAAAATCTCACTATATGAGTTTATCTGATCTATGCCCCAAGTAAGTCATTGGTCAGTCAGTCTTGTTTTGTTTTGTGGGTTTTGTTTTGTTTTTAAAATGAAATACCAATACTTTCCCATTTTTAATATTCTAGGTATCTACATACAAGATGAAGTATAAGGATATCAATAAGGATAGCCCACAATGAGACATAAAGAATAATACACAAGACGGTCATGCAGAGGCCAAGGAAATCTTTGAGAAGAGTTGGATCATTCACTAGCAAAAGTGGGGAGTTTCGATGGACACAAAATATAAGAGGAAATTCTACACAGAGATGTGATTTGAGAAAAGATACAAACACTGAAAGTAGTCTTAGAGGTCTGTAAAACCTCCAGTTTGGAAACATCAAAACTGGTCTAACTTGTCTTGCACAGAGTTGCTAGGGAATCCAAGCATGAAACCATCAAATGCAACAATCCTACAAGTGGCAAAGTGCCAATATGCAGGTTCAGAGCTCTCCCTTTCAACTGCTCCACAGCTGATTCATTCTGTGTGTGTGTGTGTGTGTGTGTGTGTGTGATGAGTGAAAAGTTCATATTTAGGGGTATTATGGGGAATGAAACTGATTGAGTGGAGCTCAGAATTCATGTAGAGAAACATGGGCAATTGATTGCTTCTAGGTCAATCATCAAGTAAGGATTTGGAGTGCTGTAAGGTCGATCTAATGCTCTCATTAAGATGACTGAAATAACCAACCCACTAAACCGTCAATATGGTTATTTCATCCATCTTAATGACCCAATCAGATCAACTCTCAAGAAATCTTCAACACAGACACCAGAGGGAGAAACTCATACACAGATACAACAGCAGGTTTTGTTGAGCTTTTCCAATTTAAAGATGAACTAAGTCATAGAAAAGTCACTGTTTCTGAACTAAGTTGTTAAAGGACATACCTAACATACAAAAAAGAATGCTATAATTTTGAGTACATGGACAAAAGTGAGATGAGCAAAATCTCCATGAAGGATCTTGGATCAGGGCAGGCATTCCATGTGATAAGAGTATGCAAAGGTGATTGACAGGGATCAGGCAGAGGAGAAGAATAAACAGATGGGACAGCAAGGTAGAATATTCAATGCTTCTTCAATTATTAGTGACTCTGGCCCTAACATCATGGCAATATTCCAATAAATGTTGGTTTTGATGATAATATTAAGGATGATAGTGATGATGATTGTGATGACATCAACAATGTGGTCTTGCTGACAAAATAATAATAATCAAGAAAGACTGATGGCAGAGATGATGAAACTGAAGTCTGGGAAACTTTTTGTTAGCAGCTATGAAGCAGGAATTAAGGAATTAAATAAGCAGACATAGACTGATGGCTATAAATATGTAAAGAGAAAAGCAATTGTAAAGAGAGACTAGCACAGGGTTACATGCCTCAGAGAAAGGAAACCACAGAATATGTGCAGTTTCCATCTTAGAGTGAAATAATCTGCTTACAAAAGGTCTAGAGATAAGAAAGCCTTGCCAGATTTGAGCTTTTAACCACAGAGACCATGAGGATCACCGATCCTTAGTGTTGCCGCAACTATCCAGAACTATACGATGAATTTTTAAGTGTACAAATCCAGATATATCCCTGGTACCAAAAAACAAAGCAAAAAAAACCCAAACCAGACCCCTTATTGGGCTCTATCCCATAGTATATTCCTTTTGCGTTTCTCCCCATCAGAATGAACCCAGAGAAATTGTTGGAATCATAACATTTCCAACTACTTAATTAGGATAGAATAGATTATAAAGCTGTAAAAACAGGCACAAAATTTCAGTCATGAAGATAACAGGGGGGCTGGGGATTTAGCTCAGTGGCATAAGCGCCTGCCTTGCAAGCGTGTGGTCATGAGTTCAATCCCTGGTACTGACTAAAAAAAAAAAAAAAAAGAAGATATCAAAGCTGGTTCTTGTTCTTGTATGTGTTGTGTGTGTGAGGGATTGGGGGTAGTTTCGTGGGGTTTTTTTGGTTTTGTTTGTTTGTTTGCTTTCTTTTCTGTTTGTTTCTCTCATTTCTAGGATGCCTATGTAGTATCCATGGGGTCCAGGCTAACAGAGATGCCAGCAGGCTGCATTCCTCTCTAATTAGAATGGCACAGACTTCCTGACTGAGAAAATGGAGGGTCATGCATGAACCACTAAAAGCCTACCCGGGAAAACAACGCCCAACATCTGTGTTCACAGCTTAATACCAGAAGTATTCACTGGCCTCACTTAACTGCAATCCATGGGGAACCTTGTGTTTCCAAATGTTCCAGTGGGCTTCAAACTTGAGCACACATCACAATCCCTTGGAGGCTTCACACTCAGATCAGACTGCTGGGCCCTGATTCTGAAGGGCAAGCACAACTGATAATTTGCATTTCTAGTAAGTTCTCCAGCTGAGGCTGCTGGTCCTAGGACTTCCCTTTGAGAACTCCTGGTTAGAGCAAAAGCCCTCAGACCAGAATCACGTTGGGCACTTGGTAAAAAAGACCCCTGGGGAGACCCCACCACTAGACTCTGATTTAACACTCCACTTCTAAAACTTCTGTCTACCCAGCCTTGCTGGTTCAAAAGGATACAATTTTATGTAAGACCGGAAGAGTTTTATTGATCTACTAATACTATTGAAGAAAAAAACCTGCAAGTTTAATTTCACGATGGCCAAGTGGCACCTGTGTGTCGGGAACTGAAGGCTCAGGGTTCCACGCACTGGCACTTCCCTCCAAGTCTCAGCGCAGAGCAAGCAGTGCCTAAATACAATGCACTCCTCCGAATTTCTCACCTTTTGCTTAAAATGAATCCGCCTCCTCCCAGGGGAGGCTGGCGCTGTAGCTGCTGTGCTGGGCCAGGGAGGGGTGGGTCTGGCTCCAGTTCTGTTGAGAATGGGCTGGCGGTGCCCCACCTCGGGTCCCCACCGTGAGTATCCCCATGGGGCCCTAGCCTCTATGGCTCCTAACCCAGCCTCTCACAGGTTTTGCATTGCTGATGTCTACTGGGCTGCTTCTGAAGGAGGAGCGCCTTTCTAAAGAAAAGGAAAGGAAAATGACAGGAAACAGCCATCTATCAGAGCGCTCCTCAGACCCACGCTGACAAAACCTAAGGGCTGCGCAAGTGGAAACTCATTTTAAAACACTTCTGAGGGAGATCACCGAGCCACCCAAACATCTCGAGTGCTAGTCCAGCAACCCCCAACACTCACACACAGTGTTCACTCTCCCGTTATGGAATTTTACTGAATCCATCAACTCTAAGTAAAAATAAATAAATAAAAGCCGATCTGCAATCTTTTACAGATTTTGAGCAGATTTAACAGCCATCTGATAAACACGCCCTGCATCCCTAATGGCCTTGCCTGACATTTTGGGGTAAAACTAAGAAACATCGCCATCTGCTGGTCGGATAGCTCAGGTGCGTGGAAATTTCCAACTCCAGTTTCTGAGCAAAACAGCATTAGGTCCAGGGAATACAAACTGTTGGGATTCACTGCAAACCATTCAGTTCCTCTTGCCAAACCAAACAACAGATTACATAAAATGTTGGTTGAATTTCTAGTGTTTTACGTATATTCATGGATGTCTTGGGAAGAGGAGGCATTTTGCATGACACCTGCATAACCTTTATTTTGTTATCTGTTTTTCAAGAAATTCTCATTGTTAGAAATTAGATATATCAACCTCAGTAGCACCCGTTGAGCTCCTCCCGTGAGCTCTGTATCCCTGAAGAGTCAAGGACAGACATTGTTAAGAAGGGGATGGGAGGAATATCATTCCTCTAGTCTGCACTGACAGGGCACCTAAGGCTCTAGAGCTCTGGCTCATGTGCATGGTGACAATGAAACCAAGCACGTTAGAAGGGAGTTTTCAGCCCAACCAGCTTGTTTATACAAAACATAACCTAGCAAATACATTTTCATTAACTCTCCTGCAGTATGTTCTTTTTAGAAAATGGGACTCTGTGGTGACCTGAAAGATGGAGATGCACCTGGTCCATGACCTGTGTATTTGATTTCTCCTTTTCCTCCTTCCTTCTGCATCCTCAGGTAAACCCCCACCTGAGCATACATCTCTGCACATCCTGGAATCCCTGACAGTCTAAAGAAAATTGTACAGCAAGGTTTTTCTTGCTTAAATGTGTATGCTAGTGAAACTTATTTGGAATGCACAGAAGAATTAACATAGGAAGACCTCAGAACAAATGCTAGCAAAGAATGCAAGGTGTGGAGGTGGGATCTGTTTCTGTCTTTGGTGATGAGATCTGGAGACAAGCAGTGGTTTCAAACTAATGACAACCGTGCCCCACCTTCTACCATGGAGCATATCTGCCTTCAGCCTCATTAGCTGTGAACAGGCTAAGGACAACTCCGATAACTCTTCCTCCTTTCTCCACTCCCCATACCTTCTCTAATTGAATTGTCAATAGGAAAGCCTTGTCCTTTGTAACTAAGGGCAGAGAAATGGAGA
This sequence comes from Dolichotis patagonum, assembly GCA_004027295.1. Taxonomy (NCBI): domain Eukaryota; kingdom Metazoa; phylum Chordata; class Mammalia; order Rodentia; family Caviidae; genus Dolichotis; species Dolichotis patagonum. Next base: position 19,515 of record PVJX010017254.1, on the reverse strand, counting down.
ACAAAAAGAATGAAATAAAGGCTGTGTAATGGTATGCTGGCAGTCATGAGCTGTCATGGAGATACTCCTTCCTGTTTTGCTATTCAACAATGATGCTAGGAAAACAAGAAAGGAAAACTTGCTTGGGGAGTGGAGACAGGAGCCGAAGACTGCCATGCTGTCTTCCACAAACAGGGTTAACTATTACCCTTTCCAAGACCACTGACCCTCTGAAAGAAATAATCTCCAAATTACTAGGTGGTTAAAGCAAGAAGACTAAACATAATCCTGGGGCCCTGTATTAGTCAGGTTTTACTAGAGAAAACAGATATAACACAAGATATACAAATGTATAAGAAATGACAAGATTGGCTTATGATGGTCAGCCACAGAGTCAGATAAGGAAGCATGCAGAGAATGTCTGGATGCTGGAGGCCAAAGGATTCAATCCAAGGTCTGGAATTCACCCTAGTGTCTAGTGCAAATCCGCACAAGCAGGCTGATGGGTCTGTGACAGAAGGCTGAAGGCTCTATGATGAAAGGCAGAAGAGTCTACCCTGGAAGCCAGGAGACAGGTCCAAACCAAAGGCGGAGACCGGAGATCCTCCAAAGAATGAAATGCATTCGTCTTTCCTCCTTCCCTTTTATGCCTCCAGGTGATGAGCCACCCTAGGGTGGGTCTTCTATACTGTAGGGTGTAGAGTTGCTAAACCCATTTAGTTAAGCTTCTAAATGTCTCAAGTTGACACAATCAGTCAACCACTACAGGCCCCCTAGAAGAAAGGGAATTTCTATAAGTCACATGGCATATAAGTGGTATAACCCAGTCTCCAGCTTCTTAGACAAGATTCTTCAAAATAAGCTGGTTTTTCATCACAAAGCAGAATAGTGCCACTATCATAGGAAACTTTCTGATATTTCAATAATTAAGAGAAGTCTTGGAGACTGGGGATATAGCTCAGTGGCGCAGTGCCTGCCTGGCAAGCACAACGTCCTGAGTTCAATCCCTAGTACCTCACAATGAAAAAGAGAAGTCTTACAGTTCTTTATATGACCCTCCTGTAGCCAACCCTCTCACTCCAGAACCTCTTTTAATCAGAGCATCTTTTCATATCACAAATAGGAAATTAAAATAATTAATTTACACTAATTATTAGAAAACCAGGTCATATAGATATCCTTCATCAATGAAGATGGCAGTTCCAACAATGCACACCTAAGAACTTGCAGCGAAATAGCCTATGTTCCATAGCAAGAGGCAGTGTGGTTCCATGGCGAGTACGCAGAGTTCTGAAAGGAGAATGCTATAGGTGGAATTCTGGCTTTGAAGGGTTGGGCAGAGACTCAGCCTCTTATAGTATCATAATAAGGATAAAATGTTAAATCAAACAAGGATTTTGAAAACTGTGTGGCACATGGTAAACTATCAAAGTGAGATTTTATTTTATTGCTATTATCATTCAACAAGTGGCCAGCTGCTAACTATGCCTTTGGAAGAAAAATCACTCTTATGGTTCAGCATGTATATGAACCCAAACTGTCTCTACTCTTTTTCAGGATAAAGAACAGAAGAATAAAAAAGGAAGAAATTTCAGAGAGCCTTTGAATTTCTAAAGAGTGAAACACTCAGGATAAGCACCCTCTGCAGATTAACCTAACAGCAGATCTGTCTGAAAAAAATCTTGTTGCTATGTAATTTTTTTCTAATAACCATGTTTCTTTTCAGCAATAACTAGAAACATGAGTCAGTAACCTACATGGGTCTCAAGAAGTAATCCTTAAGATAGAATTTCAGATGTACAGGAAGAACATTTAAAGTCAAATGCTTGAATGTTAGTGGATACAGAGGCATATGTCATGATTTATAATAGGAGACAAACATAAAAGTGATTTTTAGTGCTGAACTCACAGAAAACCTGCTTGCTATGGAACTCTCTGGACCTCAGTTTCCTCTTCTGAGAGGTAAAACATTGAACTACATCATATCTAATGTCCCTTGGATTTTCAACTTTCTCATTGAAAGTTAGAAGTATTTTTATTTATTTGGAAGAATTACAGGCCAAAACTTCCATCAACGAGAGCAATTATTTGTAGGACATGTTCAGATATCAGTGAAGCAGATGGTAGGAAAGTGATCATTCAGTATGGCAGTTCTCTTAGGGTTTTCCAGTCTGCTTGAAGCTTGACAGTTAACTAGAATAATCTCCTGGTCTTGACCAACAACACTCCTCCTCTCCACACTCCTACACACCTGATCTATTTCTGTAGTTATTGATGTCTTTCCCTCCATTTTAATGGAATCTGATTCTCAGTAGGCTATGAGTCAACCCAAATTCTGCGCTCACAGAATGATGGGGTGTAATGGTAGATAAGCTAGTTCATACTCTGTTTTGAAGGTTTTTTTTTTTTTTTCATTTCACTTTGAAAGAAGTAAAGGTGCTTTTTCCCACCTTTGGTTTTAAGAAGTACAAGCCCTCTGGATTTTTATGAGCTCCAGCAGGAGTTGTAGGAGCTGTAGGAGCTGTCTGCTACAACATCAGTGTGATTTCTGCAACATTAACAGCACTTTTGTTCCACCAACTTCAATTCCCATCCAAATAGAAGAGCATGGAACTCACCATTTCATATGGAGAATGAAGGAAATGTACACCTGGATGTAAGCTTATGTGCTATGGTTATTGATACTGACTCTAAGATCATATTTCCCTGGACGTGGTCCTCAGACGCTGAGGACCTCTGGGCATTTATTAGAGAATGTCAGATGTGTTTCAGGTCAGATTGAACAGCACCAAATCACAATGCTGCTCTTAACAGCAGAGCTCCATTGCTTGCTGCTATGTCAAGCAACTTTCCCTTTAACAAATAACAAACAAAATATCATGAAATTAATGTTAAAGTCTCAAGAGTGAATAACTTGCAGCAACAAAGGGGCTTTCAACTTCAAGTATATCTTACTTTAAAAAAAAAAAAAGCTAAATCTATTCTGGAGCAATATTTGTAAAGGAATTTTATTTTCTACTGCTGCCTCCCAGACCAGTGATCACAGAAAAAGAGTAGCATTTATGCGGAACAAAGTTTCCTTGTTTCAAAGAGTGCTGCTAGAGGAACATCTCAAGAAATTCTGCCTCCTCAAGTTAGTGCCAAAAAAAGAAGCACAAAAAAGTAAATGATTTCCAGAAAGCAGAATGTAACGTTGGGTAATCACCAGATGCTCGATAAAGATGAACTAAGCTTTCAAATGTGTAATGAAAACAGAAGTGATTATGGCTTAATTGATGTCAGGCTCATCTCTCTCAAACTAACCTTCACACTGCTGACAAGTTTGTTTTTCAATATGCCACCTGTACTAGCCACTCATTTGCCACCCCTGCTAGCTCCAGCAACTGCCAAACTCCTCTACCTGGTTTGTGGAAGCTTCTCAATTGAGCCCCAGTTAATCATCAGACCCTTTCTCACACCCACGGCCTATCATCCCAGTATCCCTTTTATTTCTCCTTTGTTGCATTAGCTTTGGGGCATAATTAGTTGGTCAATTAGGAATCAAAGCCTATTTTTTACTGGCCATGAACTAAACTTTGTATTTTCTTAGGTACTTTATTGGAGAAGATAAAAATTAAGTTTTCTGCTATAACTGTGAAGGGACATCTGTAAAAAGAGCAGTATTTTGAGACACGGTAGAGCAGATAAAATATTATTTGAGATGGGAATGTTAATCACAACAAAATTTCCCTAAAGAAAACAAAGAAATTTATATTTTGGGCACTTAGTTTAGGGCAAATTTTATAGGATCTTTAATAAATTCTGTTTATTTTTCGACCCCTAACTGTTCTACATTTTGGAAAGGGAATGTTTATTACAGTTGTATATTGGAAATGTTTTATTTTTTGTTTTTACAGGAGCTCGCAGCTGAGTTTGCTTTAAAACTCAGAAGAGATTTGGACGCAGACTTTTCAGCAGTGTCCAAACTGTTAGGACTTTAGCAACTCTTAAATGGACTGAATATATTTGCATAAAGAGATGCACGTGAGTGTTTGGGGGGCAAAGGGTGGAATGCTATGGTTTATATCTGGATGTCCCACTAAAACCTCATGCACTGTGAAGGGGGTGGGGGTTTTGGAGGTGATTGGATCAGGGAGGCATGATAGTTTATGGCTAAATGTGATTTGGGAGGTGAAGCCTGGCTTGATTGAGGAGGTTGGTCACAGCACAGTGTGGGTCTACCTCTTCCCTTGCCATGCTCTCTTTCTCTTTGCTTCCCATTGCCTCGCCGTACATTCTCTCTCCTCTGCCGTGCTATCCTGTCTTAGAACCAGCCAATTATTACTGAAATCTCTGCAGACTGTGAACCAAAATAAAACTTTTCTCCTTTAAATTATGGATGTTGGTTATTTGTCTTAGTGACAAGAAAGTAACTAAAACATCACCCTGCCCTTAATATTTTTAAACATAAATTTTAATATAAAATGGTTTACATTAAGACTCTCATTTAATTCTGTAAAGTAAGAGTGATTATTGGTTTTACTTCACAGATGATAAAGACCAGCTTTAGAGACTCTGTAGAAGCTGCTATGAATTTGTATAGCCCAAATAAGTGATTCAGTCAGAATGCAAACCCAAATTTCCTGATTCCAAAATTCCATGCTCTTTTTTTAAATGAGTATTTGCTTCATCCTCAAGTTTTACCTTTTTCACTGCCATTAATTTTTCCTGTGGTAGACTAGCAGATTATGATCTTTTCATACTGATTTTAAATGAATGGAGAACAGGATTGCATTTTATTCATTTCTATGTTCTGAAAATACTAACACTGGCCTCATATAGTAGATATTCAAAAAGAATGTGCCAAATGGATAAAAAAAAAAATCTATGATCAATTGAATGCCAAGTAGCCTTCCCATGAGGAGACTTTACTGAGCATACTTGTCTCTACAGAGTTAACATCAAGTGCCAAAAAAGTAGGATTTTTTCTTCTTAATTACAACTGTCATCATCTTAGTTACTTTTCTCATTGCTCAGACAAAATACCCAACACTCAAAGTTAAATGAGTAAAGGTTTATTTGGCTCATGGTTTGTAGAGATTTTAATTCATAGTTGGTTGGCTCCAAGGTGCAGTGGCCTGCAGAAGGGCATCACAGAAGGCAGCAAGCATCGAGTGACAAGCCATGATCCACTTTCTGTCCCTCATTTCCTATTCAGGCTATGTTCCTTTATGGTGGGTAGCACTCACATCTAGTGTGGGGCAGCCTTAATCCTAGCATCCCACCATCAGTCAGCCCCAGCATCACCTCCTTAATCCCAGCATCACACACCCCAAATCCAGCCACCTCTGGAAAGCCCCACCTATAACCACATGAGGCTTTGTGGGGATCCAGCTAGATAAAAGCCATAACAGTCACTGACTTGAAAATTCTCTTTCAAAATCAGAACAGAGCTAAATTTCAATTGAATTCTGATCAGATTACCATTATTTCAAAAGTAAAGAACTTGACATGTCTGAAATGATGACACAGAAATATATTGGTACCACACATCTCAGAGAAAACCTTATCTCTTATTGATTTTTAAAATAAAGGAAACCAAGGCCAGAGTGTCAGTAAAGTGCTCTGTTTCACACAGCTAGCAGCAAAGCACTGCCTGGACTCTCAGGGATCCCTACATCTAGCCGGAATAATCCATGGGAGTCTGTGTGGGGAATTAGGGCTTTCTGAGGACTCCTTCCAGCTCCCGTGTCATTTCTGTGACCTTGGGCAAGTCACTTAGTTGTCTGTCTTCTGTTTATAAAATAAGGATAATGCAGCTATTAGAAAGCACTTTGAGTCACTCTGATTAAAGATGCTATTTAAGGTGCCAGGTGCCATTCCAGAAATAAATGAGAAAAAAGTAGCAAGAGGAGACCCATACTCAATCATCCCCAGCTCCATTGTCCTCAGATCTCTCTTGGCTCTGCCAGCCTAAGGCAAGCATTAGCCAAGTGGAAAGGAGAAAGCTAAGCAGACGATGATTTACCTTGGATAAAATCCTCCTCAGCATAAAATAATAAGTGAAACATTCCTTTGCAATCTCCTCCACAAACTGTTTCCCAGAACACATGATTATTTCCACATCATTTTAAACCTTTTTTTTTAATGGAGGAAATGTAATTGAATCATGTTGAACAGTACACAGTCAATTGGAATTTTGGCAGTGGCCTTTAGGTTGTGTCTGTGAACTCAGGGAACAATCCCCAGTGACCTGATGAAGACAATTATGGAATTACTAGATTGTTTTTAATGTTTCTGGAATATGTAGCAAATGATCCACTCAGTTCAATTAGGACCAGGTAACTCTGCCCGCCCTGTGTACAAAATTTGAGAGAATCAACCACCTTATCTTTGATAAAGGGGCCAAACATGCTCGCTGGAAGAATGACAGTCTCTTTAACAAACGGTACTGGAAAAACTGGCTATCCATATGCAAAAGACTAAAACTAGACCTATGCCTATCACCATGTACTAAACTAAAATCTAAATGGATCAAACATCTAAATATTAAAACAGAAACACTAAATCTGCTGGAAGACAAAGTGGGTAAAAATCTCAATATAAGGGTTGGGCAACCAGCTCGGGACTCCCTTCTGTCTCTTTCCAGACAAGAGCTTTCTCTCAATAATGATATTCTACTCTTCAAAAAAAAAATATATATATATATATAGGGGTAGGAAGAGAATTCATGAACAAGAATTAAACTACATGGGAAATACTTCCCAGAATCAATAACTGGGACCACATCTTATTAAAGAGTTTCTGCACATCAAAAGAGATTTCTAGTAGAGTGAAAAGAAAACCCACAAATTGGGAAAAAAATCTTAATGGATTCTCCCTCAGACAAAGGACTTCTCTCTAGAATTTATAAAGAATTTAAAAAAATCAGACCCTCGAAATTCAAAGACCCAATCCAAAAATGGGCATCTGAAATGAATACAGTTCTCAGATGAAGAAATACAAATGGCAAATAAATACATGAAAAAATGTTCATTATCATTAGTCATGAGAGAAATGCAAATTAAAACCACACTGAGATTCCATCTCAGAAAGATTGGCCAAGATAGAAAACACTACCAACAGCAAGTGTTGGAGAGGCTGTGGGGAAAAAGGAAGTCTTCTGCACTGTTGGTGAGAGTGTAGACTGGTGCAACGACTGTGGAGGTCAGTCTGGAGATTCCTCAAAAAGTTGGGTCTGGAGGTCCCATTTGACCCAGCTATTCCACTTCTAGGCATATTCCCAGAAGAACTGAAAACATCATACCGCAGTGATTTATGTGCACCCATGTTTATAGCAGCACAATTTGTAATAGCCAGATCTTGGAAACAACCTAAGTGCCCATCAACTGAGGAATGGATAAAAAAGTTGTAGAATTTCTATACAATGGAGTACTACTCAGCTACAAAGAATGATCACATTGAGATATTTATAAATAAATGGACACGACTTGAGACCATACTCATAAGCAAAATAAACCAAACTCACATGTGTAAATACCGTACAGTCTCCCTAGTATGAGAGTTGGTAAGAGTATATAAGATTTTATGGTAAGCATGAGTCCCCATGTCATAGCTTTGAAGCCTTTCAATGTTTTCATTCATCAGTTGTAATGGTTTTATTGTTTTTTTTTACTTTATTATACATGATGCTATGAACAGCTGTTTTGAAGAGAACAAACCATTATGATAGCTTTTGCTGATTTAATACCGTCCTTCTTAGAAGTCCTACCAAGCTTCTATTCTTCTATTTGCATTGGTTCTATCTATCACATTGTGTCTTATTGGGATTTGAATATGTGTGAATGTATAAACAGAATTTTTTTATTGAAAATGAGATATTATAGTACCCATTGATCATTCTCTGTTATTTGGTTCAGAATGCCCTATAATTCTTTCACTCTTTGAATGATTTTATACTTTTTTGTTATGTTTGATATTATTGTATTTGAAACTATGCTCCACTATAGCAGAGAAAGAAATATTGTGATAGCTATTGTTAATGTCTAGTTGTCTTAATGTTAAGTATTGTGTTGCCTATGTTGTCCGGTTCTGATATGCTCTGTACTGACCTCTTTTGTCTTATTCTCTTTAAAATAAAATGAAAAAAAACATTTGAGAGAATGTGTATGTCAGTTTACTTCTATGTTCTGTTATAACATAATAAATGTGACATATCTAAACACCATTATTTATGTATGAGTTACTATATATGCTATTATAAACAGTTAAAATAGAGCTTAAATACATTTGCATGTAAATTCAATTAACACAACTAACAGAGTAAGTCTAAGTTTTGCTTTTCTCTTTAGTAAAAGCAGCAATAAGCTCAACAATAGGCAGGCTGAAAAGTTCTCATTTTGAAGTCAAATGGAGTGTATTGTAGATTCAGAGATTTGATTTAAAATCTCTCTTAAGATTTGTTAATACTTAAATCTGATGCACCATCTTCAGTGTACAGAGCCTCACATTATTTGTGATAAATAAGGGCACTCAAGCAATATTACTTAGTGAACTATCAGGAAAAAATATTACCATTATTGCATTAACAAATGAGCTTATGAACCTTTAAAACTAAAAAAGGAGTGTTTCTCTGGTATGTATATGTACAGGAAACTAAATTCCATGTTTTTACTATACAAATTTTTACTATACAAATTTTACTTTTACTATACAAATTTTACTATACAAATTTTTACTTTTACTATACAAATTTCAGTTTGATTCAGGTTTATGTCCTTCCCCCAAAGAGTTCTCCACTGATGTCTCAAATAGAATTCACAAGACTGACTCACTTTAAACGTGGAACACCTTTCCTGCAAATGGCTATGCCTCTTTCCGCTCCATGATGGAAATGTTATCCATTTTCTAAATTCCTGCATCAGGCTCACATGTTTCATCATTGCTCCTCACACCTGTTCTCTCTCTTCTCTGACTTTCTCTAACCCTTATTTTCTCTTCTCATATAAATAGCCACGTTAATCTTTCTTCATCTTTGTGCACCTATCTCAAGTGCAGCCAACCAGAGTGCATCTGCTTCTCAGAAATCTTCTAAGCCCACACAACAATGCTATGGGAGAAACCAAAACATGATGAAAAAAGAAAGGAAAAGACAAAAGACAGGGGTAAGAAGAGTACAAGTAAAGATCCCAGGAGGAATGGATAATGTGAATAACTCACCATCGCATCCAGCTCCAGTGTTACTACAGGGCTTATCTACTTCACATTAGTTATACTGGAATAGGCAATAGATTGACCAACTGTATTTCCAAAGGAAAGGTGTTTACAAAGGCATGCAGTAGAAGAAAGATTTCTATCTAATAGGGAGCTATTAGGTACAAGGAAGGCAGTGTAAAACAATTTCTGCCAGTGGTGGGAGATGGAAAGGACAGAGCCAGATTTTGAAAGGTTTTCTCTGAAGCTGGGGAATTTTCCCCATACTGTGCAGGTGAAGGACAATCAGGGAACTGTGAACATTGTGATGTGATCCACTCTGCCTGTGACTCAGGTTGTGGAGTGACAGGAAGACTGGAAGGCAAAGCATTATGGCAAGGAGACTGGTAAGAAAAAGTCGGGGTTCCAGGTGAGAAAGGGCAGGGCTGGGGCACATCGGTCACAGCAGAGACTTTACTAAAGCAGAAACAAGAGAAGCTACTGTGATGAAATATTCAGTGATGGAGAAACAGAATCTGGGATGAATGTGCCTGGGTGTGTACCAATTCATGCTGAACAACACACGTTCTGGGCTGTTTCTGCTGTACTCTGTCCATGATGCAGGAAATGGAAAATCCCAATGATGGGAAGAGCCTCAGTGAGTGGGTTTTTTAACAGAAAATCTATGACAGGGATGAAGGCAGACTTGAGATGTGGCATAAGTCAACCCCTGTGAGGGATGATCTTGGTACAATTCACTGTGAATACTATAACTTTTTTTTTTACTTACCTTGCAGTTCCCTCAGGCTATTCTTACACCTTTAGTAAAATCTGTCACTAAAGACAGCCTGTGTCTCTGGTGCTCTGGGGAACTAAGGCTAATGAACAGGGACTTCTCTTCATTTCCTTCCCATAAGGCCAACATGGCAATAACCATCAGGAGGATGGAAGCATGAAAATTCCCAAGGATCAACCAGAAGTGAATGGAGCATTAAGAAGCAATTGAGAGTGACTGTGAAGAAATTAATAAAGGAAGAGGGGCTGGCCTCAGCTTGAAATGACCAACAGATTACTGAGAAGAAAACCCAGTGTATTCCTTTCAGGTAGTCTATACTAGGGAGAAAACAGAGGTAATATTCTCCAATTGATGCCACAGAAACTATCTAGTTAGCAGACACTGAGAATAAATAAAATGCAAGAATTTTCAGATTGGCCATGCTGGGACTAGGAAAAGTCCACCAACAAACCAACTAGCCAGCCTTTCTGGTAAGCCACCCAAGCCACATGGGGCCCTGGAAGAGAAAAGTCAGATAGTGCCTTCCATGAGCCTGTCTTTGGGATGAAAGTCACATTAGGACATGGTGTTGTCCACTTGTTTTTATTTTATTTTTATACATTCCATGCCTGCTGTCACACTACAGCAGAGAGATGAATAGCTGTGAGAGAGACCACATGGCTCAAAAAGCCTAAAATGTGTACAATCTGACATTTTACAGAAAATCTGATCTCTGTTACAGACGAGGAGAGGACATTTAACCAACCCTCAGAAAACCCTGATCCCATGTTAGGGATATACTTTACTGCACTTTTAGGAAAATCATTTAATATTGTATATCTAAATCCAGCTTTTCTAGTGTGTAAAGTGAAACCAATGTTTATGTCACCTGAAGGACAGGTTGTGCTGAAACACATACATGATGATACAAGGGTGCTTGGAGAATTGTAAAGGATTATAACAATGTATATGAATATTTCTATTTAACCATATCAGAATGCATTATGTTAGAAATATATATATATGGCAATTCCTTTTGGATGAATGAGATGTTTGCATAAGCATATAAAAGGTTATAATCCAGGAATTGTATTGCAAGTTTCATTATCTATTTATACTTGCAATAGAATTGATTTTTCCCAAAAATACAAGCACAAAGCTTTGCTACATATTGCCTTTGCCTCTGATTCCAGCACCTGGTCCTACTAGAAGTTGTCTGAACATGGTATTGTATATCACCTTGTGTCTTTGATTTTAATAGGTGTTGGTCTGGACTCCCCCTCTCACCAGCACCCAGCCATCCTCATTTGTCTGCATAACTTTGCTGTGCCTTTAGAAATCTGCTAAGCTATTACTCCAACAAGAAGACTTCCTCAACACTCCTGCCTTGGCTGAATTGTCTTTCCCTAGAGTTTTTTGAATGGCCACTGTGTATCTCTGTTATTGTACTTTCCATGATGTATTATGAATATTAGCTCCAAATTTTTATCACCTGTACACTGAACTCCTGGAGGACAGGAACCGTGACTCAACCAAATACCTTCCATTTGTTGAGAAAGCATTAGTGTCAGGTAGTTTCTCCTTTAATTCTTTCAGTAATAAAATGAGAAAGAAATTATTGATCACATTTTAAAAATTGGAAAACTTCACTCTAGGGAGAAGTTTCTTGCACAAATGGAAATTGAAAATAATTGGCAAAGCCATACTCAAATTTCAAAGACCATCAAAAGTACAGCATTAATCTCTGCTCCCTAGGGATTCATTTTTTCTCAAAATTTATACCTAACTCCCATAGTTATATTTCATAAGAAAGCAAATTTTTAAAAAAACATATGACTAATAAGCCAACTATGTACACAGTTTCTGCCTCTGCACATCTCTCTAGTCTGACCTATATCTTTTCTGTTCCACTATAATGGCAATTATAATATTTTTATTTGCACTGATTTTTCATGTGACTGTGGCATCCAATATGACTACAAAGTGAAATTACAAATTTTAAAGTGCATGTAAGTCACGATTTATTGAGAACGCTCTGACCCAAGAATTGCCAGCTCATTGCCATATTATATTATATATGAAAATTAAAAGCATCTTGTTGTTTACCCAGAATAAAACAAGCATATCTAGAAAGATTCTGCACCCAAATTTGTTTCCAAGTGGACCAGAGGAAGTATCTGCCAAGAGATACATTACCAGCATCAAATGAAAAGAGAACATCTGTCCTTGACCCCATAACCTAGCATATTTCCACTCTTGGTTCCTCAGTACATTTGAAGTAAATTATCCTTTTGTCATTTCCTGATAGAATTTCTCTTCATTCATAATGGGGAAAGGCACTAACCAAGAGGTGCCTCCAGCTGTATGTGTCCTTTTCTAGTCATGCCGTCCACACAATCCAGGGGGGTGTCTACCTGTAGCTCACACCCTCCAGAGAATCCTATGTTGGGCTCTCTTCCATGGCCTGCAGTACACATGTCTTAATATTTTTGTAACAATTTTGATCCATTTATAATGGACATAAGAATTCAATAATAGGGTTGGGGGTTTAGCTCAGTGGCATAAGTGCCTGCCTTGCAAGCACATGGTCGTGAGTTCGATCCCTGGTACAAAAAAAAAAAAAAAATCCAATAATAGACCTAAAACAAAAATAAAGCCAAAGACTCTTATAGTTGGAAAACATAACCTTAGGATGTTGTGACCCAACTCCATGGCTACCACTTTACAGAGAACAAAGCTGTACCCAAGAGATGTGAAGGGTGCCAAACTTACAGCTTATTGTTGACAATAGAACTATTTTTTACTCATCTTTAAATTTCACAAGTCTATTTTAAAGCACTTGATTTTTATATTTAAAATAAAACATGTCATCTAAAAATAATTCATATGACACTAAACATGTTGCAAGCAGATTGGAGATCAGCTTTCTGCTAGATGACTTTTCAACAAATATTTCTTTAATATTCTAATTTTTACAAACATTTAACATAAAAACTTCTCAAAATTCTCACTTGGCTTAAATGTTTATAAGTAGCTTTTGAAATCTTTTTAAAGTTTCAGTGTTTTTACCCTTAACTTGAGTTATGCTTCTTATTTACTTGACTTCACAGCAAGTAACACTGACTGTATTTTCACTATCATTCCAGAAGTTCTTTTCAATAATGTTGTACATACTTAGAAAAATATTTGATGGTCATCATGCCCAAAGCCAAGCAATAAAAAAATGTTAAAATGTTAATTTGAATTAAAGGGTACATAAATACCATCAATATTCCATGTATAATCAATATGCCCAGCTATATGAAAAAAAATGCACATGCATTGGGAAGAAAACAGATATTCATGATGCTAGGCACTGGATGAATACTTCCCAGCAATTGAGATGTTCAAAGAAAAGGACCAAAGCAAAGCTTCAGAAAGAGGTGATATTTTTAAATACAAAAAAGCATACAAGTAATTTAAAAGTGGGAAAATAAAACTTAGTGTTCATGAAAGTTCAAAGGAGAAAAAGATTCAAGAGAGAAGGAATGGTCAGAGACAGTCTTAAAGACAATACAAAACAAGCAACAAAAATGAAGTGTAGAATTAAAAAGAATGAACTCATAGAAAAGAACTGTGAGTGACTTTTGGATTTTCCTTCCTAATCACTCCCTGTGAAACTGGTTATCCTCATCTGTAGAAATGAAATAATTCATAGAATCATTATCTTTGTGTCTAACTCTAGTTATTAGTGACTATTAGGCTTTCTCAGTACTTGTATCCTGTTAACTGTAAGAATATAAGATATCATCATGCTATTCAACCCATCCTCAAGTAGTGTCCTCCAAGTAGCATTTGATCACAGCTGGTTTGATCACTGTACCTCCTCCTTAACCATGGGGACTCATCCTCAACGATAAACACATGACCTAGCCGAAATCAAGTGTCTTGGGTACCTGTCTCGTGTTGCTGAGAGAAAATACCTGATGCCTAAAATGAAGGATGGAAAATTTTATTTAGCTTACAGTTTTTGGAGGTTTCAGTCCTTACTCAGCTGGCTCCAAGGCAGGGTGGCATGGCTGAGACGCAGCTGTTCATGATGGCTGCAAGTGACAAGAGCAAAAGGGGAAAGCACACTTCCTTTCCCTTCCTTATACTTTATGCCAGCTACCTACCCCTGGACAGATGCAGCACTCACACCACCAATCCCAGTGCTAGTTAACAAACCAGCCAGAAATACTAGACTTAGTCAGCTTCAAAAGACTTGCCCTCCATGCCCAAATGAAGCTTTGCAGGGACATTTAAACACAAACCATAACACCAAGTTAGAGTATTTTTGAACTACAGCTCAAGGTAAGAGCCTCTGTTTTCTCTGGTGATCAACTATGTAGGTTCAACAGTATTTAGGGGTTTCTCTGGATGAAGACTTTCAGTAATAAAATTGAGAGAGTCTCAGACTGTCTTACCCACTTTCTCATCACTGAACCACACTACCCAACACCACAACTGAAAGGAGGAGAGGTTTATTTTGGCCCACCGGATCAATTCATTCCATGGTTGGCTGGCTTCAATGCAGAAAAGGCATAGCAGAGTTGAATACCAGGGATTCAATGCACTAGGGGACCCTTCTCAAGCATAGCACCCTGGGACTCTTCTTTTTCAAAGAAATGTGTTTTATACAAGTTTACCTTTCTCATTTTATACCCTTGAATTTTTGATGGAAGGGATCTTGCTAATTCTTGCGATGCCCTCCAGACACCTCTCCTATTGGCCTTATGCAAAGTATACAGCATATTTTTAATGCTAATGTTTCCAACAGCCATGGGCTCAAGGGCCCAAATTTGCAGACACGTCCTTTCTGGTGAAAATCCAACCTTTTCCAATGAGTTTCTTGTTCTTGATTCTCACTATAAACAAGACTGAAAGCGGAAACCAGAAGTATCCATGCCACAGCTCGAACATTGTTTTGCACTGAAATTTCTTTCAGTCCACCACCCTTAATGTTAGTCTCCCATAAGTTCTCAGAATATGAGCAAAAGATAGACAAATTTGCTGTCAGAGCATGATACACAAGACTTTAAGTTCAACTGCCAGTGGCAAACTTGTTCCCAACTGAAACCTTCTAATCCTGGCCTTTGTGGTGCTTATTTCTATCAGCATTCTGGTCTTCTGACCTCTGACCACAATCTCATTAAGTTTGGGTTTTAGCATTCTAGGTCTACACTATCTGACAGCTATAAACCTTTGCAAACTTCTTCAGCAAACTAATCCTAAGACTTCTAAACCACATGATCAGATATAGTTCTCGAAAGGACCTCATTCTCAATATAAAAATGTGTCTCATCAGATTTTTTGTTTCTCATCACTGAGACACAATATCCACTGTCCACAATTTAAAGAAGAGGTATAGTTTGTCTCACAGTTTCAGTGGGTTCATTCAGTGGTAGGCTGATTCTAAGAGTATTCCAACATAAAATGAAATATGTAAGGGCTTAGTGTAGGAATATTTCCTATATGTGGTGTCCAGGAAACAGACAGAGAAAGGAATCAGAGAGAGAGAGAGCGAGAGAGAGAGAGAGAGAGAGAGAGAGAGAGAGAGAGAGAGATCCTTCTAGGTCTCACCATCAGTGATCTGCCTCCTCTAACCAGGACCTACCTCCTAAAAGTACATTCAGCTACCTATGTCACCAGTGGACAAATCCAATGTTGAGGATAGCAACTTCATGGTTCAATCAACTCCAAAAAGTCCAGCTTCTGAGTACATGAGCATTTGGCAGGCATTCTAGATCTAAAGGGTAATACTGGCAAACTAAGAATTGCTGATCACCACCTAGGTAAGTATGAGCCCATAGAGCTCATAGAACTTTGCCGACAGTAGGAAAAATGGAGAAAATGTGCAAAGAGACATAGAAATTGGAGAGATAAGGCAGAGTGCCACAAGGTTCCAATCTTTACTCTGAGTCAAAAGCCTATTTTTTGACTAAGGTTTGATTTCATGGCACAATAAACTGCCTTTTGTGACTGAATAACTGAGTTAGGATTTCTGTCAGAATTAACCAGAGAATTTCTGGTTGAAATGTGGTCTATGGAAAATGTTGAATAAACATGACACTGTATTTATGATTACAGTAGTATGAATTCTTCCTAGAAGCTTTACTTCATTTGATTTATAGCTACAGTGATAGACATCTTATAAAGAAATGATTCTGTACTAATGAAGACATAGCCAGAGATCATTTGGGTAAATTGGAATGATATTGTTCCTTCTTTATGGCCCTAGAGAAGACCACCACCATAGCTCAGAAGAAGAAATAATGTATATGATCTTTGCAATTGTCAGAGCAGGGAACTCTACTAATGGCTCTTCTTCACAACTTACATCCAAGTTGTATCTATTGTCCTGATTTTAGTGAATGACCTAGGTGTGCAGGCTAGTGAATTACTTGTAAAAATCAAAATATGTTTTTCTCAAAAATCTCTATGGTATAAAACACTATTGTGGATAATGTACATGAAATTAATTCTCTTAACATATCTATTAACCGGTTAAACAAAAAGACATAAAACACAAATGTTAAGTAAAAATAAAATATCTAAATACTATAGACAAATATAGAACTGTGAGAAAGAAGTAATTATTATTTTAAGTGATTTTGACATGTGGCAGTAACTACTTAGACGCAAAACTAATAATTATTAAAAATTTCTACTATTCTGTTAGTAAAGCCAACAATAATGATAGTTGCAGCTTTCTCTTCACTGAAAACTAATGTTTTTTTTTCAACCTCTTCTATCCTCTAAGTACTACAGGAAAGACACATGTTAGATTAGTGATGAAGAAAACACAGTCTGAGAAATTTAGAAAGCATACAAGAGCTGTTACCACTTGAGAGGGAATCTAATGGAGGGGGAAAGTAGCATCTTATGAAGTGATATTGTACACTTTGCATGTGTTTAGACTTTTATAATAGGGAAACTTTATATCAGTGGCTTAAACAACAAATGTGTTTCTCACTGTTCTGAATTCTACAGTCAAAGATCAACATGCCAGGAATAACCTATCTTTCTAGAGTTTACTTTCTTGTTGCCAAATTGGTATGTTCTTATTGTTTTCCACATGGCAGAGAGCAAGAAGAGAAGGGTGGCTCTCTTTACCTT
Organism: Dolichotis patagonum; assembly: GCA_004027295.1. NCBI lineage: Eukaryota > Metazoa > Chordata > Mammalia > Rodentia > Caviidae > Dolichotis > Dolichotis patagonum. The sequence continues at coordinate 2,453 of PVJX010017254.1, read as the reverse complement.
CTTATAAAGACATTAATCTCATCATGAGGGTCCATCTTGTGGCATAATTACCTTCCAGAAACCTTGTCCCAAGACTTTCATATTGCAGCTTTAACATAAAAATTTGTAGGAGGATACACAATTTCAGGCTCTAGCATGATGTTTTTCATTGTGCTGGAGAAATATATGTAAATATATTAAATTATTTTGCCATTATTTTGGAATTAATCATTTCTTTAACACTGACAACACTCTGAGACTGGCCCATGTGGATGACAACTGACTTAAAACTACTAAGCATACATTTCCTCAGTATGACTTTGTGCCAAGTGCACCTGTCAGTGCCAGGGGCCACTAGTGAGTGAAAGTACAATATCTGACCTCAGGAGGTCAAATTATACTTGTTCACTTGAAATAAAAATCTTTTGAAGAAGAAAAAAATAGTGGAAAATATTGAAAGGGGAAATACACGGATCAGCAGACATTGTCAGGTTCTCGCAAATTATACTATGAAGTCACCAATGTACTCTAATCAATGCACTCTCTATAATAGTATTAGAGTCAACTCTATAAATCATTTACCAGGCATATTTTATGCCAGTCAATATGCTAAGCACTTGCCTTGCACTATTTCATTTTATTAATAGGCTATTAGGTAGATACCTAATATTATCCCCAATTATGATTGTTGTAGTCAGGGGTTGTGAGGAGAACAATTAGAATCAGGACACAGAATTTATAATATTATTTTATGATGGTCACCCACAGTTAAACACAGAAAGTGCAGGAAATCTGTCCACAACATTAAAGACGCAGAATATTCAGTCAAGGGCCTGGATCCCACAGCAATGTCCTGCATGAGTCCAGATGAAAACCTGGAGCCCATGACAATGCCTCCCATGAGTCCAACTGGAGGTCTAGAGCCCATGAGAAGGACTTACACCAGTCTATTTTATGGATCTGCATGGGGAAGGCCCAAAGGTCAGCAGTGGAAGCTAGAAAGTCTATGCCAGCAGGGTGAGGAGCTGTGCCGCTAGGTTGAGGCTTCCACACTGGAGCCGAGAAGTCACACTCAAAACAAGGACCAGGGCTGTCCTGAAAAGCACCACAGCCATCCTCAGCAACACAGAGGCCCTGAGCGCCTCTGACAATAAGCACAGTCAAGTACATGCCCGAAAGCCAACATGACGAGTTGCTACTGGACATTAAGCAGCACACGTCTTCCCCTCTGGAGCCAGGAAGCAATGCTCAACGTAATGACCAGAGCTCCCCCAAAGTGAACCACAGCCACTCTCACCAACAAGGTCCCGAGCTCCTCCTATGACAATGGTTGAACTCACACTGGGCAAGCTAGTCATGATGAGCTCCTCCAGGAGAACCAATGGAACATATAACAACTCTTAGAGAAACCCACAGTGCCTCACTCATCTTCTTCACATCTCTATTTATGCTGGCAACTTTCCTCAGGTGGGCCGTCTACACTCAGCACCTTGCTGACTTAATTTATCAGTTTTTAATCCATAACAATGATTTTCCTGCAGGTTGGGTGGCCCTCTAGGACACTATAGGTTAACCACTATAACCTACTACTATAACCTAATGGGTAACTTACTCCAATTTTTACCTACATATGACATAGTTCATTTCTATTTCTACACTGGAGAGGCTGAACATGATACACAAACCTCAACGACTATTTTCAACTTCAGATGACTCTCTCTTCTTTTTTTTGTTTTCAAACAATTGCTAATTCCAAATTTCTTCAGAAAGAAATTTCAGGATTGATTTACTTTGTCTAGCACTTAAGGAAATCAAATGATGTGAAACACTTGGGGCTAAGTTCCTTTTTCACAGGATATTTCCAACCTCAAGATTCCCTAACCTGTGTCTCTGGATCCTACTCAACTCTTCTTACCACTACCACAATTCAATGAACTTGAACAGGTCACCTTATACTGCTGTGCACTTTAAAGATGACCAATACCTAAAGAAGGAGTGAGCGAGTTTTCTCAGCTTTTATTCTATCTCCACCCCACCCCATGTAACACCAATGCCATAAAAGCAATTATTATTTGAGTAGGGTAGAAAATAGCAATTTTAAATGATTAAAGAAAGAATCATTTTTAAAAATAATTACCACCATTATTTTTTATTTGGGAGGAAGAGAGAGATAAAAATATTGTGAATCAATAGAAGTCTTGGCCCTGCAGTCTCCAGACCTTATTTATCTGGGAGTTGTTTATCTCCCTGAGTCCTCCCTCAGAGGAAACAATAATAATTATTGTTTAATTATAGCAGAAGTAAATTTTCTCTCTCAGTTCTAAAGCAAGATGACTCATAGCTCTTTATTTACAAAGAAACATCTTTGGAAGGAAAATAATTTATAAAAGCCAAAAGTGTGAAAGGGGATCAAGACTTATATTTAAGTCCCTTGGATAAAAACAAAGGCATTGTCACTTGACAGTAGCCCTAAA
>PVJX010017253.1:0-38725 GCA_004027295.1 Dolichotis patagonum | reverse complement strand
AGAAATTTCAGGCTTTCAGAGTTTCATTTGTATCACGTTACACTGAATTTGCACTTATATATCTGTAAGAAAATAGCAGTGAAAACCTGTGCAGTCTTTATTCATTTAAATTTATCAGTAGTTACATAAAAATCTAATGAATTGCTGTAAAAATTTGACAGATCTTGCTGATTGCCCCCTAAAGAACTTGTGCTAGTTTTGCACTCCTACTGGGTAGCTTTTGTATGCCTTTATAACACCATATGGTGCCAGGCTTAAAACATTTTGCCCCTTTTTTAAAGTGAAACATAGTATGTCACTGTTTCTCTCACTGTGCTGTAACATCCATGAAGACGTCTCGTGTACGAGTCAGTGAGTTTTTACAGTGCGTTCTCCTGCGCCGTCACCACCAGTGAGCTGTAGCACAGCTCAGGAGACCAGACACCGCCCCCTTCGCCCACAGTTACTGTGCTCTGACCTGTCATACTGCGGAGAGGCTGGTACCTTCTCGAGTTCTATGTGAAGCCTGAGGGAGCGACTCTCTGGGAGCCTGTCTTCTGTGGGAGGAGGCCCTTCAGCTCGGCTGGGAAGGCACCTCCGCCCTCAGGCCTTGCTTTACCTCGCTGGAACCGGCTGTGCCTTGTTCTGTGTCACTTGTGCATCTTAGAGTCTGTTAGCCTCTGTCCACTCAGGGAGAGTAAGTATGGCTGCCTGGCTGGCCGGTGGGCAGACTGTGTGTGTGTGTGTGTGTGTGTGTGCGCGCGTGCGTGCGCACGTGCGTGACTGTCTTTACTGAGGATTGAACTCAAAGCCTTTCCACTGAGCGATGCATCCCCAGCCCTTTTAATGTTTTATTTATTTTTTGAGAATTAGTTTCACTGAGTTGCTAAATTTCCCATGCCGGGCTTGAACTTGCCTTTCTTCTGCCTCAGCCTCCCAGAGTGTCAGGATTATAGGTGTGTGCCACCATGCCTAGTCTTTTGTTTGTATTTTAAATGTAAATGTCTCTGTACTAAATTGTGAGTTTTCTGAGGCCAGAGGGTTATTGACTTAAGGATTTTTAGTACCTTCACTAGGTCCAGAGCACTGATATGTCCTTATGAGTATTTGTGTAAGAAATGTGTGCATAGAAGTAAATGAATTTCTTTTAAACTTCTTTAGGTGAAATCAAAGATGCCCCTGAAGTTTCTATATCACAGAGGTTACAAGCTTCAAAAGATGCTTTAACAGCTGAAAGAGAAGAAATTAGATCTGTAAACATTGTTAATGTACTGCTGAATTTTGAAATTAAAGAGGTAGGTGATTTTCATGTTTTTGTAAAGAGTGGTAAGTTAATAGATACCTAGAATTACCTGTATTAAAATAAGCTTCTGGTAATTAATATGGGTGAAAAAAATCTTATGTAGGCTGTTTACATGTAGTGATGTTTAAAATTTGAGAGTTTAAGGATGAGTTATGTTTGGGGATATAATATTTCATAGAGAAGGCTGTAGGATTTCCTGTAACTTCCTTTTAATGATTATGAAACTGCCAGAATGTGCCTGGCTTTGCCTTTTTTTATTATCTAAGAATAACAAGAAAGGGAATTAGTGATGCAAAATCCTTTACAAATGTTAGAAATTCTAAAGAGAATAAAATGCATTGAGTCTACAGAAAGCGTTATGGTACTCATACAGAATGGTCCTAGGTCAGTGGACTTCCACTTACCGATTGTTAAGGAAAGGTCAGGAGGCTTTTCCTCTCCTTTATGCCCACATTCAACACGTATTCATTGCACGTGCTAGGTGCTAAGACACATAGACCCTGAGCTCAGAAGTGTTTGTTCCCCCTTAAAGATGTGTTCAGTTAGGGTTCAGTTGAGCTTGTGGCACTGATGGTAGGGAAGGTGCATCTGAGCAGCTCAGGAGGGTCCGCAAGTATATCAGCCTGAGTTTACCTCCAGGAAGCATAACTTTGAGCTGAGCTTTTAAAAGAGCAACAGTAAGTAGCCTGAGAAAAGGAGATCAAGAAAGGGGCTGGGGCACGATGGACTGGAATGGGCATGAAGTTGTGAGAAAGCGTAGAAGGTACAGGCACCACACGAACCTCCTTCCAAAATCCCTTGGTCATTAGGTAGTTCTCTAAAGGTTGTGCTCTGTTTTGAGCTAAAAATGAATGAATAGGCTCTGTGTTTGCTTTGAAACTAGATTCTGGATTGTTAAACCTCAAGTATTTTTTCTGTGTAATATCAGTTACAGGAGCTGTTTTTTAAAAATTTTTTTTTGTGTGTGTTTGTGTGTTTTAGAGACAGGGTCTCCCTGTGCGGCCAGGCTGGCCTTGAGCTCACTTTGTAGCCCAGGCTGGTCTCAAAGGTGCTATGATTCTCCTGTCTCAGCCTCCTGCGTGCTGGGATTACAGGCATGTGCCTCAACGCCCAGCTCAATTCCTGAAGATTTTTAAGCTTGATAATTGAAAGACTGATAGGTAGTCATTTTTTGACAAGCGTGTAATTAACATGGAAATGGAAAACCTGTAAGTCCTTTCTAGTGTGATTTGTAGTAGATACTATGGTAGTTCCCTTCCCTGAGGACAGTGGTCGGGGTGGAGAAAAGCACCAGAAGAGAGTGGCAATGCTTCAGTCTGAACAAGTGTAGATGTCTCCTCGGGTAAATGATGCAGTCTCCAGTCACCAGTGGAAGTGGACATTTTTATATTATGTGACTCTCAATGTTGTATCAGTGTCATCATTAAATTCTTGTGCAGTAGTGAGGCAGTGGGTGGTAATGCTGGTGCATTCCTACAGGTTGTGGTGACGCTGATGAAAACAGCAGAAAAGAGTGGAAGGCCAGTACATGAGCTCAGTGTCCTGCAGCTTGGCGTGGAAGCTAGAGTTCAAGCCTACGACCTGACCGCTGAAGCCTATCTCCAGCAAGTCAGCATGCGATGCTTTGATTTCACTGGTCAGTGAGTTATGCAGTAGGCAGGTGGTCTTTTGGATCACCACCCAACATTTGTGTCACCATAATTATTTAGGTTAAATATATTGATACAAAGGCATTTGAGGTTTTAAAAATTTACATCTTACCTAGTTACACATATATACTCAGGTAGTATAAAGTGGAATATTCCTGAAAAGAGTCATTTGTCGTCATTGTATGTGATACTTCAATACTTAGGAAAGGCACTTTTTCATTCTACCTGTGCGATGAGAACTGATACATCAGGAGATCAGGACCCAGGTACAGACAGGGACTGATTTAGTTAGAAAAGTTGAGTTAGTTTATTTGCTGCTATTCATTTTAAAATTACATGGATTTTAAAATTTCTTCTCACGTATATCACTGTGTACTTAAGAAAAATGAAATTTCAGCAATACAGAAGTTTATGGAAGGAAAAATTTAACATAATCTGGAAATCTCTTTTCCCCTCAAGTAAAAACTAAATTATTGTTTCGTAAGTTTCTTGGATCTTCTGAATTCATTTTCTGTTTTTAAGTTTTAGGGTGTTAGTACATGTGTATAGGGCATAAAGTTTGCCTTCCTGTGTGGAGTTGATACCCTTACACACCACATTTTCATGCCCTTTCCCTTCCCTCCCTCGCCTGTCCACCTGCCCTTGATCCCTTTCCCTTCCTAAGCTGTCTTTATCGTTATGCTGGATTTCTCATAGAAAAGGCACAATGTGATATGAAACAACTTTTTAAAGTTTCTGGTGACATTAAGGTTTATAAGAACTCTGTGAAATAGCTTTAAGATAACAAGCTTGTGCCAGGTGTGGTGGTGCAAGCCTGTGATCCCAGCACTGGAGAGGCTGAGGCAGGAGAATCACTGTGAGCTCAAGGCCAGCCTGTACTACATAGCGAGACCCTGTCTCAAACAAAACAAAACAAAACACAAAGAAAATAAGCTCATATTGAGAATAATCCCCACTTTTATGTATTTTACAGTTTTGTTCTTTATAACATATAGTATGGATTTGTTCAAATGAGTGCTACTGGTAGTATCAAATGTTATATAATTTTTAATTACTTGACTTTATATATATATACACACACATATACATATGTTGTTTCTTTCAGCTTCTCACACTAATGAGACAATATGATGTTTACACATGTGTGTCTTATTTATTTTACTAATGAGTATGGTCTCAAGTTGCATCCATTTACCTATAAAAGTCTCCAGCTTATCCTTTATGACTGAGTAGTACTCCATTGCATAAAAATACTGCATTTGTCTTTATCCGCTCCTCAATCACTGGGCATTTAGGTTGTTTCTAAGATCTAGCTATTACAAATTGTGTTGCTATAAACATGATTGCCCATATATCACTGTGGTGTGATGTTCTTAATTCTTTTTAGGAAGATACCCAGTCGGGGAATAGCTAGACTGAAGAGCCCGCCAATCCCAGCTTATTGAGGAATCTCCACACTGATTTCCACAGTGGCTGCACCAGTCTACACTCCCATCAACAGTGGAGAAGGGCTCCTTTTCCCCCACAGCCCCTCCAGTGTTTGTTATTGGTTGATTTCTTGGTAACAGCCATTCTTTCTGGGGCAAGGTGGAATCTCAGTGATGTTTTCATTTGCATCTCTTGAATGACCAGTGCTGTTGAACATTTTTTCACATATCACAGGTTATGTAATTGCCTGGTGCTGGGTTGTGTTGTTTTTAGGGAGTTTCTTTTACTCTCTTCTTTTCACAGCCAGGCTTCTTGAACCATGATGTATGGGCAGTGTAACTAATTCATGTTTTAGGGTAAAATTCTTAGTGTTGATGGACATACACTTGTGTAACTGGCTGTTCCTGCCGTGTAAGAAGGGTGAGGCGTTAGCAACCTGGTCTCTTGCCCCCAGGCGCTGAAGGAGGCCCTCTGCACCTCGTGCGCTCTTCTCACGTGACTGACCAGCCGCTCCTGAAGATGGCCTTGACCAAGGTACCAGCTTTCCTCTCACTCGTGAATACTCCAAGTTATGTCTGCTGCCTTCCTGTTTAATGAGTGCTCCAACGTTTCCCCTCTAAAAGTGTTGTTTACACTTGGGTTGATTGTAATAAAGTATGAAAGCATCTGCGTACTCTTATTAACCTTCTGGTTTCTCTAGGGTGTTGGACAAGTGGAACAAAAAAAGTTCTGCTGTGTTCTGAAGCAGAGTATGTTGTCATCCAGATACACAAGCATTTCCCCTGCAGTTTAGATTGGTCCATTAGCGTTTCCTCCAGAGTAGTTGTTTTCATCTACAGGATGGGAGATGTGGTTATATAGTCAGTTTTTTAAAAAATCATATTCTTTACCTATAAGAAATATGTTTTATAGTGTTTTAATAGCATACTTTCATAAGTAAAAAATGGGTGTCTATTCAGTGCATGGAATTTTAGTGTTTGTAATCCATTGGTTTAATTACCCACTGTTTGTAGGCGGACAGTGATGGACCAGAATTTAAAACTGTTCATGACAATACTAAACAGAGACTAAAGGTAAGCTGTTAATGATTAAATGTGCATAGCCATTTTGAGTTGTAAGGTTGTTCTAACATTAGAATAACGTGAAAATAAAAATAGATGTAATTTTATAGATAAAGCCAGTGCATATAAAATTAAAATACACTTTTTATAAAAATTGATTTGATTTGTGCAAAGATTGCTTGTTTCTCAGATGTGAATTGCTCTTTATTTATATAACAAATACTATATTCTCAAGGAAATGCTGTCCCTAGTTATTTGGTCTGATACTGATTAAGCATTAAATGTTAGCGTTGTGTGTTGGCTTTAGGGTTAAGGACATTGCTCTCATTCCCTTTGTGCAGATGAGGCAATGTTGGGACGCTGCCTATACATTTTCTTAAAACGCAAACCCTGTGGACGATAGAATTATGTTTGCACACAGGAGTGGGAAGAGTATTAATTTATTGACTGATTACAGTTAATATAATAGTGTTTCTAACAATTAACTCTGGTAGTAACTCATTTTTTAAAGGGCCTTTCTTTAATTGAGCTCTTCTTGTGCTAGTTGTGTGTGTTGAAACTTAACACAAACATTGCTGCGTCTTACTCTGCCTCTCTGTTTTCTTAGGTTTCATTTTCATCCTTAGATGTAGTACTTCATTTAGAAGCTTTACTTTCCCTTATGGATTTTTTATCATCGGCTGTTCCATCCTCTGAGTCTTCTCAGAAGGAATCTGAGCTAAAACCTCTTGTGGGGGAGTCCAGAAGTATTGCCATCAAAACTGGTATTAATTTTTGAGTAGTGGTGTAATGCTTTCTCTCATATAATAATGTAATGTATTGTAAGTTAAGAAGATACTTACTACCTTGAAGTTATTATATCTAATCTGACAGTTTAAGTTAGTTTTGAAAGAATACAGAATTTTTCCTGTAGGATTATGCATCAGTTTATTGAGGGTTTTAAAGAAATGTTTGTGTGTTTATTTTTATTTTACTGATTAGATAGCATCTATTTGGCATTGACATCTCTGTATTCTTCAGTGCGGTAGAAGTGAGAAAGGAAGAAGTTTCAGTACGGATGCAGTTCTGCGTAGTTACAAAATCACATCACGCTCAGTCCTCTCTAGTGCTGAGCAGTCTTCAGGCTTTGTGGGCACTGAAGCGATCTCACAGAGGAGATGGGCTCGTTCCTGTCTCTAAACAGATCTGTACTTCTGTCGCCCACAGATCTGAGGACATGTTCACTAGGCAGGTAGCTTGAGCTGTGAGCTGTTAGCTGTGAAATACCCACAGGCAATAAAGAATGTGTGTGTGTTTGTAAAGCAAGCATCATTTTGGTTTTTCACATTGTGTAATACGAACTTCTGACATACAGTAATTCAATTTGAATAGATCTTTATCACTGGGATCTTTAGTATAAAACTGTTTATTACCATTACATCTGATACAAGGATCTGATTTCTGTAAACTTGGAACGTAGAAAATTGTTCTAAACCAAAGTAAAAGAGGTTTACCCATTTTATTGTTAATGTGCTTGCCAGAGCAGTACAATATCTTTAGAGGTAATAGCCTTGAATTCTTCTATTATATTATATATATTACATAGAAAAATAGTTAAATACATGAAAAATAAATGTTTAAAATTATGATAACCTACAAGCAATCTTAATTCACAGAAACAGTCTTGTGGTTTTGCTGTATGATTGGTCTTCATGGTTTGATGTTGCCACATTTGGTATTAGGGAAAAAACCAACTTATCATCATAATGGGGATTAATTACTAATATATATCCTCAGGCTTTTGCAGTTTTATAGGAAAGAACTTTAAAAAAAACTGTAGTCCTTTATATTTATACCTTAATGAATTTATTTTAGAATTTTTTATAGAACCATTGCATATATCCTAGTAAAATTGGATTGCTGCCATAGTTAAATAACATGTATTATAAGTGTCATAGCAAATAAAATGAACTGTGTTAACTAGTCAACATATTTTAGTTCTGTATTAGTTATTGTTTTGATATAATGTATGACAGGTTTTAAAATCAAAATTTTGGACTAATAGAATTCTAGAATTCTAATTTAAGGTATTTTTATTTTTTCTGGAAGGAAAATCAGTGAAATTTTCATGTGATGAATAACACTATCAGGATGTTAACAATAGTTGTGTTTCATCTTTTTTTTTAGTTGTGTTTACTCTTAATTTGAAGGGAAATTGCTATTTTTGTTCAGTTGACTTTTGAAAATTGACTCAAAGTCACATTTTATCTTTAATGGAGAGCTTTTTGGCTCCTCATAGCACAATTTTATTTTATTGAATTTGAGATTATTTTGTGTGTTCTGTCATCTTTACACTTTGCCAATCACAAATTTTCTATTACTTTTTAGTATCTGGCACCATTTCTAAAGAGGATGTGTTCGATTTAAAGGTTATAGCTGAATTAGATGCTATTAATGTCTTTGTCTGTGATCAGAAGTGTTCTATAGCTGATATTAAAATACATGGTGAGTAATACTTTCTATTTCGTTACATAAACATCCAGGAAAAGTGAGCTTGTATGGGGTGGATTTCTTATAAGTCATACATTGTTTCCTTACACTGAAGATTAAAGCAACTTGCGTAAAGGTATATTTGGAAATGTTAGTAGTAAATTTGTTATAATTCTTTTCTGACTTGAGACCTTCCATGTGTATTTTAAAAATTTCAGACTATATCTGAGGCCTTAATCTGTTCTTGTATTTTCAGAATAACTTTAATCTGAGAATTGGGACACGTCACAGAATTTTTCAAAAGTAGTTTCCTTCTTTATTTTGCTTTTTTCCCATGTGTAGCATAGGCAAAGGAGTTTCTGAAAGACGTTTTGTGACCTTTTCTCATTGTCAGTTTGATAGAAGAATGAAGCAGCCTTCCTCCTCTACTCCTTCCCTCTCTCCTTTCCTTTCTTTCCTTTGTGGGATTGAATCCAGAGGCTTTGCACTGAGCTATACTCTTAATCTAGTTTTTAAAGTTTTTGTAATTTTGAGCCAGGAGAACTTATTTTCTCCTGAAGTTGCTCAGTTGCCCTGGCTGGGCTTGAATTTGGGATCCTCCTGACCCAGCTTTCCGGAGTACTGGGATTATAGGCCTCCACTGCCAGGTCTGGCTGGGTGTTTTGTTTTAAACTCACAACTTTTATGTAAGATGTGTGCAGTCCTTAAAGGTATAACCTGTCTTACATACCTCAAATGTGAATATTGGTATTGTTAGTATGTCTGATAATAGCTTTTGTTAACTCTGTATGTTGGTAGTGTGTTACAGCACTGCTAACTTGACTCATTTGGATAGAGTGAACCCTTTGTGAAAGTCTCGCCTTCCCTAGGAATGGACGCCTCTGTTTCTGCGAAGCCAAAACAGACTGATATGTTTGCCAGACTTCAGAATATCATAGTAACAAATGTTGATTTGCAGTCCGTTCACAAAAAGGTAAAAATCGATTTCTCGACGGAAGTGTCTTCTGTTTTTTGTATTTCAGATGCTTTTTTGTTGTTGTGCAATGTGCATTTATTAGTCTGTGACATGAGGCCCTCTCTAAGGGTGGGGACGAAGATGGCGACCACCTGCTTTCCTGTCCTGCAAGTGCAATGATGGACCAATACTGCCTTTAGTAAAAGGGTTTTTATAATGATAGGAAAAAAGTTATTGACAAGTAAATTGGTTTTAACTAACAATGTTTAAGGTTGAATCTGGGTGTCACCTCTTGTTGCAAGGATTCTCTGATGAGCAACCTCACCATACAAAGAAGGGCCTGTAGCTCTCTCTCTCCCTCCGGTGTCAAAGCCCGTGATCTCGTCCTTTCAGGCTGTCTCCATCTTGGGAGAGGAAGTCTTCCGGTTCCAGATGACTCTGTATCCAGACGCCACAGAAGGACAAGCCTATGCCGACATGTCTAAAGTGGACGGCAGACTTAGTCTCAAAGTGGGCTGTATTCAGATCGTTTACGTTCATAAATTCTTCATGTCTCTGTTGGTAAGTTTATGTTTTAGTATGTGTTTATTTCTCTTTGGGGCCTAAATATTTGCCCGTACTCCTGAACCCAAGTAGTCAAGGTCTTCACAGCGGGCTGTGTTGGACACCCAGACACTGACCAAGTTACTGCAGTCAGAGATCTTTAGATGATGGTTAACTAAGTGAATTTTAAAACTCATTATTTGTAAGCTGTCTTTCTCCAGCATTTTCTTAGTTGTGTATTTTACAAGTACTTTTTTGTTTTTTAATTTAGGACTTTTTAGTAGTACTTGTTTATAGAAATGCCCTTAGAGATGTTTAGCTAAAAGAACTTTTAAAGGGAGCTTGGCAAGTATCTGAAGAACTAATAATTGGAATTTACAGCTTTTGCTTATATTTTTGATCACTAAGACCATACAATTCTTTTGTTTTTATCAGTCGTGGAAGTAGCCTAGGCTGAAAGGTTTTAAGTCTGCTTATTCTTTTTAGCAGGGTTGCTAACCAAAGCATATGTTTCATGAGTTTCTGTCTGTCACGTTCACTTGTGTAGAAAGTTATTTTGGGGAAAGAGGAAGAGATTAAGTTTATGATTAATGGATGGACATAAAACAGTTTTAAGAGTGATTGTTTCTTTGTTGGGAAAAATCTATCTTTCCTGTTGCGTGGAGATGAAAATATATCCTACTATAAATAAAGAAATTTGGATTCTTAGTCATGATTGCAGAATTGTATGTGGTTAACTATTTTTTGTCCTTCCATGTGCGGTACATTTTAAAAAACAAATTCTCAAACAGGCTTCCAGAGCTTTAATTTTTAAAAGTAGACTTTGGGCCGGGGATTTAGCTCAGTGGCATAAGTGCCTGCCTGGCAAGTACGAGGTCATGTGTTCGATCCCTGGTACCAACAAAACAAAACAAAACAAAACAAAACAAAACCCCCCAAACCTGTAATCCTCGGGCTGGTGATTTAGCTCAGCGGCATAAGCGCCTGCCTTGCAAGCATGGTCATGAGTTCGATCTCTGGTACCAAAAAAACAAAAAAATAAAAGTAGAATTTATTTACTGTGACCGAGAGGTACAGAATAGAACTTACTGTTGGGAAAATAAGGTGCTGTCCTCCATTCCTTTCCTTTATATTTGCATGTGGAATAGCCAGTAGTCATTCAGAAAGATTTTAAAAAGAATCATTAACAAAACTTTGTCATAAAATTAATCGTTAAAAATATAAATGAAAAAAAAGAATAAAAAAACTATCAATGAAAGTTAATGCATCTTTCCTTCCTGGGGTAGCTGTTGTTAATAGCTCAGGGTGTATCTTTCTAGACTTTATTCTTCTCCACATACACAATCATAAATAATCTCTTTTATCATGTTTATTTGGTTGTTCATTTTGCAGTACATACTTTTGAAAGTATTTTCCTTTGGAGAACAAACATCTTGGGGGGACTGTTTAACCATCAGTCTCTTCCAACAGAGTTTCCTGAACAACTTCCAAACTGCCAAGGAAGCTTTGAGCACGGCCACGGTGCAGGCTGCAGAGAGAGCTGCTTCTAGCATGAAGGACTTGGCCCAGAAGAGCTTCCGCCTTTTGATGGATGTGGACTTGAAAGCGCCAGTTATTATTATTCCTCAGTCTTCAGTGTCGCCTAACGCAGTGGTTGCAGATCTGGGTTTAATCAGAGTGGAGAACAACTTTAGCTTGCTTCCTGCGGAACATTACTCTCTCCCCCCAGTCGTAGATAAAATGAAGGTCCAGCTCACTCAATTGAAGCTGTCCAGGTAAAAATACGTGATGTAACTGTGCATAATTTATTAGAAAGAAGATTTTCATAGTTTTCCTAGGGTAAAATAGTGATTTGTGATTCTCATTATTTAATGTAATTATGAAACCTTAGTATTTTTTGATTAATTGTCAGTAATGGTGTGCTTTATAGTATCTGTATTTTGTGGTACTGAATTTAGACTTTTATGTTTCATTCTATGAAAACTTACATGTTAAAAAGTTACACTTCACCAGCGGGGCTTAGTGGTTCATGCCTGTAGTCCCAGCTACCTGAGTACCTGCAGCAGGAGGATCACTGGAGCGCACAAGTTCCAGACCATGCCATGTAATGGAGCAAGAGCCCGTCTCAAGGAACAAAGAAAAAAACTTATAGAGAATGTTACTGAATGTGTGTACTTGCTCAAAAATAGATATATACTTAGTTTGCTCATAGCTAGTTCTTCCTAAATTTGTAGTAAGACTTGGTATTTGTAGTGCTGTGTTTAATGGATTGTTGAATCCAGATGGGAAGGTGTTGACTCTGTTTAGTGGCCAGAGTTCTTATTTCCTCGAGCAAATGGGCGGTCATAGGCAAGCTAGAAATGTCTATTGCCACAGGGTCACTTCTAGATTTGATGCGTTTTTCTCTTTGAATTTGGAGAAGTAATAACATATTGAAGGCTAAGTATATGATTGCTTCATTTACTTTGTTTTCACAGAGTGCAGCACTTACTTGTATGATATACTAGCTGCTGTATCATACAGTTTTTGTGAAAGACAGCAAATGATGTAGTCATAATTTCTGGAAATTACGTCTTTGCTTTTGACAACTGCGTATAAACTTTATTCTGATTTGTTCTGATTTATGAAAAGAAGTATGTTCTGATAGTAGCTTTTAAGTATTTAGGAAGGTGCCATGTGGAAACTCTTACACAGTGTGGGAGTTATCATTTTAAATGTAAATTAAAAACATATAGATGCATAATCTTGTTTCTCCTCTCAGAACTATCTTGCAGGCTGACTTGCCACAGGATGACATTGAAATTTTAAAACCAGTAAACATGCTTTTGTCTATACAACGAAACTTATCGGCAGCCTGGTACATGGAAATTCCTGGGATCGAGATAAAAGGAAAGTTAAAGCCTATGCAGGTATGTGTATCACGTGAGATAGGTGGCCATGGTAGGTAGACCTTCATGCTTGATCACAGTGCAGTTCTAGTCTATTAAAAGGGATATGTCGTTAACCTCAAGTGAGAGCACCCTTGTCGCTTGCTTTTTATTGCATTTTAATTAACCGTATGATAAAAACTAGCAAGAATTTTGAAAGAGCTGGGTACAGTGGCTCAGGTTTCAGGCCAGTTGGTGCAATTAGAGGAGATCTTGTCTAAATAAAGGCCTGCAAATGTAGCCGTGTGGGGGAGCACTTGACCTAGCCCCGTGCGTGTGTGCACACGTGCACGCAGGAGAGGGCGTAGTGACTGAGATAAAACTTGTTGAGTCTGCTGAAACTAATGTTCTTAATTTTGGAAAATTCTATTAAAATTTCAATATATTTAAATTGTAAGAGAATGAAAAGTGATGTTCATATGCCACATTTAGAGATTTTTAAAGTTGTGATTTTTTTTTTAAATTAAAAATTTTTTTGATTGACACAATATTTGTACATGTTCATGAGGTGTGTACAGTGACGGAGTGGTATTTTAAGGTGTAGGAAGCCTCCTTGAGTTAGGAAGGTGCGTGTCCCCTTGAGTAGGCAGAGGTGTGCATTGGTAGCAAAGCAGTGAAGCAGAAGCTCAGAGGCATCCTTTGCAGGGCTGTGCCAGCTCCCGGGGGCAGGAGTTACGGGAGTGTTGTACTAGCCCCGTGGTTTTTTTGTGCCCATGTGTGAAGCGTGAAGCCATGCAGCAAGTGTTGGGATAGCAGGGAGAGAATACACAAATTGAATAAATGGAAAGCCAGCAAAACTATAATGTCAGTAGTTTTGCTATCTGTGATTATTCTAGAGTTGGTTCTGCAATTGGAGGAGCATTTAGGAAGGCATTTAAAGTAGAAGCTTGTTGTGGAAGTGAAAGGTTTTTATGTGGATGTACCAGTGAGTACAAGTGGATGTATTAAATGAGAATGAATCATTAAATTATTGATGCTCCAGAGTATGGGTTCTTTCTCTCAGTTCACAGAGCAGTCTGTATTACAGAGTATAGTTTTTTTCTCTGAATTTATAGAATAGTCTGTATTCCAGAGTATACCTTCTGTCTGTCAGTTTCTTCCTACTGCTAAGATATTAGATCCCAGGACAGTATTTGATTCTTCCTTTCAAAGATTTAGAGGTACAGATTTCCTGAAAGCAAAAGTAAAATGTAAATGTTTGTCAGTAGGAGAATGTGTATAAAATTATAATTTATTCACACTTGGAAATTATAAAGTAAGTGAACCAGCCCTATAGCATGCATGAATATCTTAAACATAAAAATGAAAAAAATTAATTGTAAAATGATAGTACAGTTCTATGTTATTTGAAAATTTTTTTTAACAAGCAAGGGTTACCTAAGTTACAGGATATGCAATAATGGTAAATGTTGGAAAGCATTCATGGAAATAATTGTCTTACTCGGGATGGAGTCTGTTCAGAGATACGGGAATGGGGTCTCACAAAGTTGCATGGAGGATTCAGCTATATTTGTAAAGGGAAAAAGATCTGAAGGAAACGTGGCAAGTTGTTAAGATTTGGTGAAGCTAGGTGGTAGGCACACAGGGGAGGATTGTAGTATTCTCTGTCTTTTTCTTTTGTGCTTGAAGTATATCAAAAGAAAAAAGAAAAAAAGCAGTAGATCCAGCAGGTTAGCATCAAACTGTGATCATTATTTTAACCAAAGGACCCTTGTTAATTCAACAGTGCAGCCACACTGGATAACATTTCCACAACCCAATTTGCCAGTGACTCAGGCCTGTTCAAACACTTTGGCTTTGGTCACGGTTAATGTAATTTCCTGGGTCAGGGGTGCTACTAAGAAAGGTATTAGGCAGGTGACACCAATAAATTTTTTCCAGTATATTGTTTGACAGTTCTTAAAAGAACTCTAAGGCCACCTTTCAAAATTATCCTGTAGACTTACTGAAGGTCGGTGTAATAGACGATCTGTTGCTGTTTTATCCACAGCAAACAAGGTGGTGAGGTCAGCTGCCCTTCAGGCTGCTGTGATGACTTGGTTGGGATCCAGGTAGGAATGGACACTGAGGAAGTTCTAAGGAATTGGTGTTATCCCTGTTATCCAAGCTCTGGGGCTGGGACAAACAAGAAGTCCCTGATCATTGCCTTGTGCAAAAATATCTCCTTATTTTCATTGAAATGGGGCACTAGGCAGTTTTGCAGGCTGAAGGAATCTAGTTTAAGGAACACGGCTTACCATGGCGTCCAGAAGTTAACTGTGTTCGTGTCGGTGTGAGTCTATGTGTAAGATCTGAAAACAAAGTTTTATGGTTCTGGTGTCTGGAGGTGAAATTTACAAAAGTACAATAAGAAAATACTGATTTAATGGACTTTAATAATCAGTAGCGAGTATGTTGTTCTGCAACACTGTGTAAGGAAGATAACTACTATTTTTGTTTTAAAGACTGAAAGACTTGATTTAAGAAAGCTAAGAAACTCGGCCAGCATCACAGCTTGAAAGTGCTAGGGTGTTGGAATCAGATCTGCCTAACTCAGAAGCCTTGTTTTGTATTTTTGTTTTTGTCAAACACACGCTTTTGTAAAGTTAAAAGATGAAAAAGATGCTACCTTCCTAGTGTGTGTTGTGGTTTTAGAAAATATTTTGTAGTTATGTTTGTTGTTATTCTAAGAGGTATTATTTTTGATACGTTAAGAAGAGCCTATGTATGTCCAGGAGCATGTGTACTGTGACTAGAGCTACATAACAGGAGAAAATCTTTTTATGTTTCTGTTGGAGACTAGAAACCAAACCGTGCCATCCCAGTGTTGAACTTGTTGGAGCACAGTGAATACCGTAGGAGGAGGAGCAGGCAGGGGCTGGGAGGAGAGACAGAGTGGGCATGGGAAGGTGGGGGCATGGGTGAAGGTCAGGGCTGTGACGGGGACAGCTGAGCAGAGGCCAGGCAGCATGGTGGTGAGGCAGGGCCTGGCTGTGGGTGGAGCAGAGAGTGCCTCCTCAGGGGGAGTGTCTCACACTGGACAGTTGGCACTCTTCTCTCCACTCCCTGTCCCAACTCCCAGTCTGTCTGTCACCATCTCTCTTTCTCTTTTTATTTTTGCAGTGCTGGGGATTGAACACGGGTTGCACGTGCTAGTCAAACACTACCAGTGAGCTACACCCTCACCCCATCTTTATTTTTAAATAGATGCAAACCGTTGGTTAAATTTAATTATGTATATGTGTATGTATGATATTCTGGATGTTTTATTACTTCACATTGACAGTTATTGCCCATTTCCAGGTTGCGCTCAGTGGAGATGACTTAACAGTTTTAATGAAAATTTTGCTGGAAAATCTTGGGGAAGCGTCTCCACAGCCAAGCCCTGCACAGTCTGCTCAGGAGGCTGTGAGAGTGAGGAAAGACGTTACAAGTGGACCAGACTACCTGAGAGGTAGAAGCAGATAAAGATGCCCCGTTTGATTACTGAGACATTGTTGTCGGTGTCCTCATTATACTGAGTGCCCTTTAATTTTGCATTCCTTGTTGGGCAGTTCACTGGGAAAAGCCTGTGGCAGCTGCCTCTGGAAGCCCCCAGGGGAAGGGGATCTGCCCGTCCTCTGTGACAGAGGATGGGCTCTCTCTCCTTTTTGCAGCTTGATCCTTGTTTGCCCTTGACTTGTGAAAGCTGCATTTGCTGAATTCCCCAGGCACTGAACTTGGGATCATTTGGGGGGCAGTGCACACTGAGAGGAAGTCAGTAGGCAAGCAGTGTGGCCTGGTCCCAGAGTCACTAGGAGAGAAAAGGGCCTTGGTATGGGCAACTGAACCCTGAGAACGAAGGGTGTTCTTTTGTAGTAACAGCTTTACTTAGCAGATTTCCGTGGAGAAGGATACAGTTATATAAACTTCAGCCCTGTTTTAGATTATTAAGCTGGACTTCCAGACTGAATTTTAAATTCAGCCATTTTTAAATGATAGTTGTTGTAGAATAAAAGTTTCTTTTTACTTTCTTAAATAGATTCTATCAAATAGTTTCACTACTTTTCCATATTTGAAGCCATTAAAATGAACACCAGATGTTTTATTAGAATGTAAATAGGCCACTATTTCCATGCTGAAAAGAGGAAGTACCCCTTGCTTTTGTAATAAATGATGCTGGGCGGTTATGTATGCCTTACAAATGCTCTCAGATCATCAGTTTAATTGGCAAAACTGCCAAGTAATAATACCATACCAACACTGCTTATATAGCTCGACTGACATGTTTTGGAATTTGGCATGCAACAGACGATGGGAACGTTGTGCAGAATAGGCATCTGGTGTAAGCAGATAGCCATTTGTGTTGCATAGCTTGATGAGGCAAACATGTTCTCCTTCATTTGGATTTGTGCTGCCTTCTACACAAGTGCTGGAGGAGCAGATGTCTCAGTTAGACAGGAGCTGCGTAGACATGAACCGAGCATGACAGACACTGTTTGGTTAATGATCTCATTAGATTTGCCTGTGATCAGATTTATTTTCCGTTCTCACTGATGTTCATGTGGAACTTGGGAAAATTTGTGAGTTCAATTGCAAGCACAGAGGTGGTAAAGATTGCCAAGGTGGTGAAGATCGGAATATAAATTATTTTTAGGGAAAGTGGAGGAAAAAAACAGACTTTCAATTTGGAGAAACCTATCTGGTTAAAATTATGGATTGTTTCCTTTTGTAGAATTCATAAGATTAGAAGCTCCTATAGTGTAACCAACAAAGAAAACAAGTCTGAAAGAATCATCGAGTCTCTTTGTAACTGAAGGCAGGCTCTATTGTCCTGTCTAAAGATGAGAAAAAAGACTTTTTTCTTGAAGTCTCTCTGGTCTCGGAATCCCTAAGTTTCCCCAGCTCCCTCATATTTGAGCTCTGATGCTACCCCAGGGTTACATTCTGTGCTTTGTGAAGGCAGTGGTGGGCAGTATGGGTAATTAAAGGTGGTAGTTGTGCCGTCTGCGGTGGAGCTCTTCCTGGCTAATCCAGGCCCAAATATTCCAGCTTTCTGTGCCTTCTGTCTCATAACCTCTCGAGGATGGCTGGAAACAGGCAGGTAAAAATGCCTTCAAAGTAATGCCTTACTTTGGAGAACTGTTAAAAACTGCCTTGAAATCCTGTTTCGTCTCCCCTTTGCCACTTGGCCCTGTACTAAATACAAGATAATCATTTATATACTGTCACATAATATGATTTAAAGAGCACTGGAAGGGATAACATAAATTTAGTATAGCAAATTATTACCCCAGCTTTTAAAATATGTATAAAATAATATGCTTAGTTAAAATCTTTATAATTCTAATTTTCATGTTTAAACCATCAGAACAAGAAGATTTGACAGACTTAAAGCCTTCTGTGGACCAGACTGTCACACTCCAATTTGACTTTCATTTTGAATCTCTTTCCATTATCCTTTATAACAGTGACGTCAATCAGGTATGTAGTAAAGGTCTCTAGTGGGGATACATTGTTGCTCTTGGCATATAGTTGCCTGCTGGCCGGGGAGGAACAGCAAGGAAGTGGTCCCCAGGCCTCTCCCCACACCCCTCAAGCAACTGGATGCCACTCGGGCTGCGAGCAGTGGCCTGACATTTGTGTTGCTTGCTTGACTTTGCAGGCCTGGGGCCGGTAGTCTGAGCAGCTATTTAGAGGATAACAGTATGCGGTATAGTAACAGTTGTGGATTTCCTACTGTCCTATCACTGTTTTGTTTCATTTCATTTTACTGTTCTGCTTTACTCTTTTTAAAATTAAAAGAAAACACTGGCATTTTGTATTCATTAAGAAGTGGTAATGTGTCTGCCAGTGTCTGTGTGTCCTGTGCAACATGAGCATGGGCTGTTTGTGCTGCCAGTCTTCTCTGGAGAGAAAGGAAGCGTGGCATTCTAACCCGTGTGTCTGTTTTTAATCTCGCTAGGCCAAGGGATACCAGTTAGGGCTCATTACTTTCCAGCTAATGTGGACACCAGCGTGCGTTTCGATCTGTACTAGTAGAGGATTTTTATATGTGCGATTAATTATATGTTCCATTTCATAACATGTCTAAATGTATATGAGTAAATACCTATTTAAGAATAATTTAATGGTTTTAGTGCTTTGGACAGTTATTCTAAAATTCATGATTGTGAATGTAAACAGTGATTGTGTTTCTATAGAATAAATGTTACATATAGTGAATTTGTATTAATGATATTGTTAATAAATTTAAGAACCAAAGTCTAGTTCCATAATGATGGACGCTAATGTTTCAGTGGTATTTTTGAAGGCTGTTGTTTTGCTATATTCTGTCCTGTAATATTTTTATTCTATCAATTATGCCTTATGTTAATACCTATCGTAAATATGTAATTCACATAAATCTATATCAGTTTTAGGTGTTACATCTGTTAATGTGCGTTTTCATATACTGATTTCATACTGTTTTCTAAGATTAAAACAGTATACTATTGGTACATTGTTACTTCAGTTTAGTGTGTGTGATTCATGCAGTGAGTTGTCTTAATTCCTACTGTTCAGTGTGCATGACACCATCAGAAACTGTCCTTACAGGAAAGGAGCAGTTAAAAGAACCATTGATTTCATTTAAGGACCACTGTCTGTTGGTTCCTCAGTCTTCAGATTTCCATCTCTTCTACTTCTTTCCTTGTTTACCTTTTGTGTTACTTTAGACACTGAGTACTGTGAGGTTTTTCTTTTGAATGTGCGTTGTTCTTTCCTGTCTATTTTTACTGCTGCTTGTGCAAGACTCTTACTAGCTCACACTTGTACTGCAGTGGCTTCCTTTGATTTGTCTTAGACATTGGTGCAATGTCCAAGTGTCGTAAGTAAATCTCCTGTGGCCACTTGCAGCTTCCCATTCTCTTTAGAGGCATTCTGTGTTATAGTGTGAGTGTCCCCTTAGGGAAAACGGTGTCTCCAAGTTGTCTACGTCAGTAGCCATATTAGGAAAGTTAGTGTCTTGTGGTCACTAGTTGTGACTCAGGGCATTTCTGTCAATAGTTAAAAAAAAGTTGCAAAATAGTTCCCTCTATAGGTTGAAGGCATTCAAAGCTTACTAGCAGTAATGTCATTTTAACCCACTTACATGCAGTCTACTACCTGGAATGAAAGGAAGTGTGGCATTCTAACCAGTGTGTCTATGACTGCAGGTCATTGGCACTGCTCTTGACAAAGCCATGGTCTCTAGTGAGCCAGTGTGACTGATACAGGGTTGTTGGTTGATCGGTCGGGTCAGGTCTGTTCTTTGTAAAATCTGGGCTTATGTGGAGTATCTGGACTTATGTTATGGTGGAATAAAGACAGAGGCCCCCTTTTGTAGAAACTGAAAGTACAGCTCATCATTTGAGCCCTAAGGCATCTATCTTTTTTTTTTATCCTCATCCCCTACATTGTTTAACTAAAATGTTCAAGCTTACAGTTTTTCCCACCGAATAAGACCCAACTGGAACATAATGCACCATGAAAATTGTCAACCCTAATCCACAGATCCTCACCTTACTCCCCTTGCAGAGTAGCAAGAGCATAGTGATGGCAGGTAAGGCACAGATAGGCTATTGGGGCTGGCATTTTTCATCTCTAGTTTCCAAGGCTGATTATTTTCTCACCGGGTCTCACTTCCAGGGAAGGAGGGCTGTCGCTCTGTGCCCGGTGCCCTGAGAGCACCTCATGGGCTCATGCTTTTTCCCTGTGTGGACATCTTTCCTTTTATCTGGCCTCACTCATCTTCCACGGCACAGTTATGTTCTTAACCTGTTGCATGACTGTTTTGCAGCCTACAGTAATTAATTTTACTTCTCCGAGTTTTTGCTGTTTGTACTTTTTATCTAACTGCTTTATATCCTTTGTGGAAATTGGGATGTTAATAAATATTAATAAGAATTACTATATATCACAAAGTATGTAATTATTTGCAACTTGTAGCATCTCCTTACACTTTTTAACATACTTCTAGTATGTTTTTCAATTAAGGTATAAAATCACTGAGATCAACTGTAAGGCTTATTTTTTCTTATAAAGTCCCTCATTCTTATCACAGTTGTTTACAGAAGAGCTCATTAATGTGTATTAGCTAAATTGCGTATTACCTGACAAAACTATTTGTTAAATAGTTGTACTTGCATCAAACTGTATCAGCTTACTTTTTATATATTAACCGTTGTTGAGGATCAGGACACATGTCATTTATTCGTATGTACATATATACTTACAGACAATACATAACTGTTCCATTTATGTGTTTTCCCAGCTGTGCTTTGAAATTTATGAGATTTATTTGTCTTTAAGCTCGGGGTTAAATATGTTTAACAATATTACATAATTTTTAAAGCTAATCGATTGTTTTGTTTGAAAACTGTACCGCAGGAGGCCAAACTTGCATTTCATAACGACAGTTTCCGTCTTGGTGAGTTCAGACTGTATCTGATGGCCTCTGCAGGGAAGATGTTCCAGGATGGCTCAGTGGATGTCAGCCTTCAACTGAAGACGTGTACCCTTGATGATCTCAGAGAAGGCATCGAGAGAGCCACGTCCAGGTCTGTCAGCTCGCAGGGGGCTGGGCACCACTCATGGGTACCCTTAAACCTGGCATCCCTGCAGGCCCCGCTGTGCTTGGGTTCTTCAGAAAATATCTCTGTCTTTTTGGTCTGACTTCTAATCTGAATTAGTGCTAATACCAGATTCAGTGGCTGTGACGTTTATAGTAAATGAAAGTTTATTAATAAATTGGAATACCATCTTAAAAATGAGAACTACCAGAACATGAATTTTAGTAGTTAAATATGTGGTGATACATTTTTTTAAATTATCTCCACTCACCAGAATCATTTTTTGAAAATCCTTAAAGTTATGACTTTTTCCTTTGTCTTATTTTGTCTGTCTTTTAAAATAGGTCTGCAAAATTTCTGTCACTTTTAATAGGAGTAGAATCCCAAGCATAATCACATTATCAACACATTTTTGACGGTTAGAATCAACCTACTGTGAAGTTAGAAACGTGTAACTTCAGTAGCCTAATTATGTTTTTATTCCTTTTTAAAATAATGAGACATGTAATATTTTTTACTTCATGGTTTTCTTTGGAGAAAAACTGTGTTGCTACTTAATCTTGTATTATGTTTAGTACGTATTGGATAGTGCTAAACCCTATATTTTCATGAGAAATAAATGAGGAAGGAACGCTGCCATGCAGCAATTTTTCTGCTGTGGGAATTTCACATCAGGGAACTGTCCTAAGCTATCCAGACAGGTTGATAAATGCTGGAATCTGTCCGGTAGCCTGGTCTTTACAACACATGGGGATGCGTAGGAACTGTCATTGCAGACCCTCGATAAACATGTGCTGATTTGAGTTGCATGAAATACCTTTGGAATTCAGCTGTAAAGTATGATTTTTGCAGATAAATTCTTTTAGGAAGATAAATTCTTTTATTTAGTAAAATATTACGAGAAGGCTGTCTTACATTTTGTGGGACTGCATTGATACATTTTGATATTTGCCCAAGTCATTTTTAGTAATCACTGATATGTCTTTAGTATTAAATTGTAATTATAAAATATAATTGCTTAATCTCATGAACCTTGTTTTGGAAATGGGGAAACCGTGTCTTGGTTACTAGTTGGTTTGTTATATCCAGTTAATACTATTTTCTGTTCAGATAAAAACTAATTGATGAAAAAATTCTTAAAATACATAGGAAAGTTTTCATCATTTTTGTTTTCAGTGGGAGATAAAACAATGAGTGAGATGTGTATATTTTTTTCAGAATGATTGACAGAAAGAATGACCAAGATAACAACAGTTCTATGATTGATGTCCGTTACAAACAAGACAAAAACGCAAGTCTGATTGATGCCGTTCTTGATAAGCTGTATGTGTGTGCCAGTGTGGAGTTCTTGATGGCTGTGGCAGATTTCTTCCTCAAAGCTGTGCCTCAGAGCCCAGAGAATACGGCAAAAGAAACACAAATGCCATCCAGACAGACCACCACGGGGAAAGTCAAGACAGAGAAAGGTTAGCAGAATGTGTCTGTCATAGATGACAGCTTGTTATCTATTTTAACACGAATTACAAGAAGAAAGAGAAGTGTTGGGTTTGAGAAAATAAAGTCAGGCTTTTAGGTTTAAACATGCTTTATAGAAACTTGTTAGTAAACATTTTTAAGTGAGAAGTATATAATAGTAACATATCATTAGGGGCAGGGACTCTGCTCTGGGACTAGTAGTGTCACTAACATTTTTTACTTATCTGGAAGTGAAGTTAATTGGGGTAAGTGGTTGTAGGACTATTTTATGGGTGGGTCATTTGGTCAAAGAAAATACTTTGAAGGGTTCTATCACGTTGAAGAACAATTCAAAAGGTAGAAGGAGAAGGTGGGGATGTTGCAGGGACTAGCAGGACTCCCTTAGATGTCGCCTATAACTCTCGCCTGGGTATATGCTGAATCCAGTTTGAGTCCTGCCCTGTAATTTTATATCCCATCACCTCTACACCGATTGGTGATTTTCTTGTTAAATTATTATGACTTAAGGTCAGGCATTTTCTCTGCAGTGCATAAGCCAGTAAGATTGGAAAACTAACACTGGCAAGATCAGAATATTATTTTTCCATTTACTTTAAATGTTTAATAAATAGTAATCATACTGATATGTCTGCATTCATTTATATATTCATAATATATGACTCTTGACTCTGGTCCTTGGGGTAAAGCCAAAGTAAACAAGAATAGTTTTAACAACAACTTTATCAGGATGTCTCTTTTTCTTCCTATTATTTCTCTCCCTGTTTTCCCCGCTCTTGGACCTTGTGTCCTAGAATCACACATTTTCATGTATATATACAAGTGCCCACCTTGACTCTGACCAGAAGAACTTCCGTACAGTTCTATTCTCCAAAATATCAAAGATCAAAGTGGGAATGACCTGTTTTGGGCAGGTTTTAGATTATATTTTCTTGCACAATTACAATTTATTAAATAATCATTTCATCATTAGTATTAATTAACCAACTCATATTTAGTAATTTCATTATACCCATTATAGCAGAAATACTGGGAACAGTTTGCTAGCTTGTTGATAATGTTGTAGCCATATGAAGATTTACTTTAAACATTTTCTGGCCCCCATTTTTGTTTCTCCAGATGATTCTGCAAGACGAAACGTGACCTTGAAGGCCATGATCACAGACCCAGAAGTGGTGTTTGTGGCCAACCTGACCAGGGCTGATGCCCCTGCGCTGTCAGCCTCCTTCCAGTGTAACCTGTCTGTGTCCGCATCTGGGCTGGAGCAGGTGACAGAGGCATCCGTGAGAGCCCTGAGAGTGCTCGCTTGCCCTTTCCTCGGAGAGAAAAGGGGGCAGAGCATTACCACAGTAAGCACTGCCTCGGGCCCCAGCTGAAGAATGGCGGGAGTAGCTGAGTCTGAGAGTCTCAGAACCTGAGTGCTGTCCAGGGCTTCAGGGATGATTTATTACAGCCTCGGGTTCTGCAGGCGAGGGTGTCGCGTTCTGAAAACGTTACCTGGCGAGCTGTGGCTGCTAGGGACAGCACTAGGGACTGCCTCCAGACTAGTCCTCTTTTCATTGTCTTCTGCTGAATTTTAGTTCAGCTCAGTGCTTTTCAGCTATTTCTTTTGTTCTCTAAAGTGTACCCAATGAGAGAAAAATAAATACTTAAGCTCAGAATGAAAAAAAACTCAGGTGGAGTCATACCACAAAGGACTTCTGTGTTCCTGGGCACTAACCGGATAAGCATCTGGAAACTGGTCATTAGCCCTGACCCTTGCTGCAGTCATCAGCTCATTTTGTAGATACCTCTTAAGTATATTGTCAGAGTGCATCATCGAAAAAATATATTTGGAAAAAGAAACACTTTAAACTTCTGATAGTAAATGTGTGTCTTTATGTCAGCATTTGGAATGAAGAACTTCATCAGAATTGATTGGAGTCCTTTAGCAATATACATGGACTTGTAGTTCAGAAGAACCTTCACAAGAGGGTCTTGGCTAATGTAATTTGCCTTTTTGTTTTTAGTAGTAGTTTATAATTCAGAATCCCAGTTGAGTGAGACATGGTTTGTGTAAATGCATGTTATATAAATATTAATGAAAATGTGACTTTCATTTACTTGTCTAGGTCTTACAGCCATGCTCTTTATTTATGGAAAAATGTACCTGGGCCTCGGGAAAACAGAATATCAATATTACGGTTAAAGAATTTATAATTAAGGTTAGTGCCTGACAGATTCTTTGTGTGTAAATTCTTGAAATAGTGTCTTTGGTCTCATAAATTCAGCATTGCTGTAAGTCACATATTTGGTAATCAGATTGCCTCCAGGATTAAAATACATTTTCTTTAAGTGCTTATTTCTGTTGTCTTTAAAAGACTATTTTTTTAATACCTACATATGGCAGGAGTGGTTTTCTCTGTTTTATTTGCATTTGTGTGTGGTGTGTGTATGTGTCAGAGGGGAGAGAAGAGATAGAGAAAGGAAGAAAGGATGGAGATGTTATTTTTAGGCTTTTATTTAATGTGTAGTTTGATTTGGCCTGATAAGTATGTGATTAATATTTAGCTTATATTTGTGGTGACAGAGGTGTGCTGGAAATCATTGGGGTTTGTTTTTTAAAAGATCTTTTATATTTAAAATATTGAAGAACAATCTATTCTCCAGTGTCATTCAGAATTCTTTCAGTATGACTTCATTCACAGTTGTAAATAGGGAGTACATGATACTTTCTCAAATCTAGTTTTCTCTCTTTTGAAAGATGCAAAAATGAGATAGTTAATTCTAGTAATACATAAATGATAGTTTTACTTTTGTAGGTCAGTGACCAGTAGTAATCGAATTAATACTTAAACTAATATCATTTGAACCATTTTAAATAACAGTGTAGGTTTTTTCAGTTTAGAACAATACTGGGTAAAACCAGGCATGGTGGCACATACCTGCAATCCCAGCACTCAGGAGGCTGAAGCAGGAATACCGCCATGAGTTTGAGACCAGCTTGGACTACATAGTGAATTCAAATCCAGCTGGAACTAAGCAAGACCCTGTGTCAAAAAAACACCCAAAAAACAAAAAACCAAGCAGGCAACAAACAAAAACACTAGAAAGGCTTAGATTGTGTTTTTCTAATGAATTTACTTTTTTTAAAAAAAAAGATGTAGCATAATAAAAATGCATTTGCGTGTGTTTGCTCTAAGGCATTAGGTTAAGTATTAGAGAGACCTTTCTTTTCTTTGTATAAAACATTGTTGAACTCTTACTGTACTTAAAAAATACCCCATGTATGACATTGGCAGTATTTGCTTTCAAACAACGTAATGACCAGGGAGAGAGAAGTAGCCAGTGTAACTCTGAATGCTAGAGGCATGTGCAGAAGCCGCCGGCAGCACAAACAAGGGGCTGCCGGTTCTGCTAGGACATCAAGGAAAGCTGTCTCAAAGAGAGACATCTTGAGCTGAGGACTGAAAGTCGGTGAAGGTCAGATAGATGGAGAGGAAGGGGAAGATTTTCCAGACTGAATTTACTGTGTGCACAGAGGCAAAGATCTGAGCCTGTTGTTGAAGAATTTAGCAGGGTGGTCCCCGTGGCTGTGTTCAGTGGTGTGCTTGAGTTCTAGGACTGGGAACATTAGTTACAGATAGCACTAGGAAGACAAGGAGAAAGAGAGGAGCCAGTTGGCGGCAAGTCAGTCAGGAACACGGTGCACGTCAGATCCTCTTTTTGATGATGCAGTTGTATCTGTTTAGTGTGTTGTGAGAAGTTAACAGTAAAGGAATCCTTTTAAATTATTGAACCGAGCATTTCTCAAACGTTGGTGAACCCTTGCTAGCTGATTGGCTGGGAACTAGCTCACAAAGAGTGCTGTGCACCAAGCCGCAGAGAGTTTGAATTTCATTCTGCAAGTTATGGAGCTTGGGGAAGATTTTAAGCATAGGAGTGATATGCGTGGAGTTAGGTTTAAAGAACCTCTACTGGTGACAGTTTGGAGGGTAAGTGGAAAGAGTGCTGACTGGATACAGAAAATAACTTGAGCACTTGGCTGCTAACTATAGCTTGGTGGTAAGTGCTTGCCTTGCATGTGACTGGGCCTGGAGCTTGGTCCCTGGTACCACAAAACTGGATTAATGCAGTGAAAAATAAATGTCATCAGTACCAGAACGAAAGCACAGTGTAGGAATGAGAAGGCGAGCAGAGGCTCTGCCCAGAGATAGCAGAAGCAGAGTTCACGGATCTTGGTTGAGTCAAGGGGGATCCGTGAGTGAGTTCAGCCTTCCTCTTTCCACAAGACAGATGGAGACACCTCTGTGCCTCTCTGTTCGATTCACGTGTCTTGGCTTAGTGAAGTTGAAAAGTGAAAAATTTGGTTGGAGTTCTGTGCTTTTTGTTGATGCTTTTGCTAGTTCAGCTTGGCTGTTGGGTTTTGGCTATTGCTGCATAGAATTAATTGCACCAGGCACTGTGAGCAGGAAGCAGTGTTACGCAGTTAGGAGACATCCTGCCTGAATCCACACTCTCATTAGCTAGGAACCCAGTAATCAGTTAAATTTTAATTTGTTACTTTTTAAAGGCTTTAACATGTATGTTTCAGTTCTCATCGGGGAAAGAATCTTTTCAAAAATTTTCTCTGCTTTACTTTTGAAAGATTTCGCCCATCATTCTGAATACTGTGATGACAATAATGGCTGCTATGTCTCCAAAGACAAAAGAGGATGAATCAAAAGACGCCTCTAAGGAAATGGAAAATCTTTGGGATATCAAGTCTGTTGATGATTATAACTCTTGGTTTCTTGGTGTTGACATGGCAACAGAAGCAACAGAAAATTTCAGAGAGATGGATCATCCACTGATAGAGGAAAATTGCGCTGTTGCTGTGGAATCAGTCCAGGTCACTCTAGAATGTGGCCTGGGGCATCGAACTGTACCTTTATTATTGGCAGAGTCTAAGTTTTCAGGAAGTATTAAAAATTGGACTTCCCTATTGGCTGCTGCTGCTGACATGACACTGCAGGTATGAGGACACCATTGAGTACCTCAAGGGCAGCTGCTTAAATACTGCAGAATTAAGATGTTTTGTTGTTGTTTGTTTGTTTTGTTCTGTTTTACTTTGTTTATGCGTGATTGAATTAGATGATATATGTGAATAGATACATATGCTAACTTTCAATTTGTGGATGTGTAACTATATATTTGGTATCTATTTTTAAGAAGTGTTAAATAGTTTATGACAAGAAATTAAAAGAATGAAGGGAAATACATTCTTTTTAGGTACTTTTTTTGTGTGTCTTTAGGCAAGTGGTTTTGAATGGCTATTACCATATCGTATTACTTAATTTTTTCCCTACTGGTTCCAGAATTGCATGATTAAAGTTGAAAACTGATTTTTTATAATTCTGTGCCAGGTTCACTATTATAATGAGATTCATGCTGTGTGGGAGCCACTGATCGAGCGAGTGGAGGGCAAGAGACAATGGAACTTAAAGCTTGATGTAAGGACACAGTAAAGCGTCTTCATATAGAGTGACACCGCACATGTTCATTGCTATTTTTTAATTTGGTTATTGTCAAGATGTAGTCCAGAACCCCTGGAGCCCTTTTAGTGTATGCGTGAGATAGAAAATCTTTTTATGTGCACATTCAGACATTATATATATTATATATTTTTATTTGCATTCTCTCGTGAATGTATGATGGAGTTTTCAGGAAAGTACATGAGCGTGATTCTGCAGGAGACTGCAAAGCAGAGATGAGACTTCACCTGTCTTTTAATCAGGCACCAAAAAAGTTTATGAATGTCCTTTATCTGACTATTTGTATTTTTAAAATACTTTTCATTAAAATGTTATCTATATTAACATATTAACTTAGTTTTGGATAAATATTAAAGGTTTTCTCAGTTTTCTAATAGAGTATGTATTGGTAGATAAATGAAGCTGTCATAAAATGAAGCTGTTTGAGATAGTGATTTTTTATGGGTATAACTAAAAATCTTGTGAATCACTACTAATTCATGATCTTTCCTTATCATCTCTTCATGGTATTTTTTTGAGTGCGGCAGAATCCTGGGTCCCAGAGCCCGGTTTTCTCGAGTACCCTGTGTGTGAGCAGGCATTAGCAGACTGTCCCAGAGCACCTCTCTGGGCAGCCTCACAGGGCTGTCGCACGTGGACGCTAACGAAGAAGATTCTAACTTGTGTCCTGTGTGCTCTGAATGAAGTAGAACTAATATTTCTGGCCTCCCTCTCTCTGGCATAAGGACACTAACCAGAAATTGTTTACATGGCTTTTGCAACACTATTAGAACAGAACCATGAATATTGCAATAGATGGAATCTGGGGACTAGTTGAAAGCTTGATATTACTTATTTATAGATGTTACCAATAAAAGGCAGAAGACAAGAAAGTGTTATTTCCAGATGGTGCCTCTAGTAAGGACCGATTCAGACTTCAGGATCACCTTTTATTACTAATCAACTCATAGTCAGTAGCCGGGCAATACTGGATGGTTAGATGGGCTCTTGGGTGGGAGCTGGGCAGGGAACAGGCTCTGTGGCTGACGGGGTGTTTTGCTGGCACAGTTCAAAGCATTTTCTCCAGAGTGGGCTGTGCGCGGTGCTCCTCTGCACTAAAGCAGAAGAAACCTTTGAATAGTTTTGAAATGATGCTTTGGAGGAGCCTTAATATAAAGTACCATTTTAGGAGAATTCAACACTATTTACTATCTTAAATTTGTTATTGACTGGTAAATTTTTATGTTACTTATTTTTGTAGGTAAAGAAGAACCCGATCCAAGATAAAAGTTTGATACCAGGAGATGATTTTATTCCTGAGCCCAAAATGGCAATTTGTATTTCTTCAGCAGATACAATGAATATAACAATATCCAAAACATGTCTTAATGTTTTCAACAATTTAGCAAAAGTATGTTTGGCTCTTATTTGGAATATTGCAAGTAGAATTTAAGAATGAAACATACTGTATACATACTTCTGTGATAAAAATTAGTTTCAAAAGTGTGTACACATGGGAAAGTGT
This sequence comes from Dolichotis patagonum, assembly GCA_004027295.1. Lineage (NCBI taxonomy): Eukaryota > Metazoa > Chordata > Mammalia > Rodentia > Caviidae > Dolichotis > Dolichotis patagonum. Next base: position 9,372 of record PVJX010017253.1, on the reverse strand, counting down.
TTGAAAGAAATGTACATTTTGCAAACATTTCATGATGGTGTTACATTCTTTTTTAGGGTTTTTCAGAGGGTGCTGCTTCTACTTTTGACTACTCTTTAAAAGACAGGGCTCCATTTACGGTCAGAAATGCTGTAGGTGTTCCCATTAAGGTGCAGCCCAATCGTAACCTCAGAGTAATGGGCTCCCCAGGAAAAAGCGGTGTCTATGGTGTGGAATGCGGTCAGCATTTGGAACTGGAATATGCCAGCGCGGAGCCGTCCTCTCAAGGGAAGCTGTCTGTCTTGAGCCGTCAGGAGAGCTCCTTCTTCACTCTGACTTTTGGTATGCTGTATTTTGCTTCAGGAGCATCTTAGGAACTGTTGTGGTCTTAGTTTTGTTAAAATATGGAAAAATATTTTGCTACATACTTACCTGGAAACAAACACTTCTAAAAACTTGGATTAAATAGTTGACACTTGTTTTGGGATGATAGAAGTCCCAAAACATTGAGAATAATTAGTACTGTTACAAGAAGGTTGTTGCTGTGTAGTTGAGAGAATAAGAAATCTGTGCATTTTGTTTGTTTTCGTATATTTAAACTGACTTCCTCAAATTGTCTAGGGTCAAAATTTTTATATAAGTAATAGTTTTTCTCTTTTTTTAAACCCTGTGTTTTAGAAAAGTATTTCATAGTGATTATTTCTAATCACGAGAAGAATACTCTTGTCTTTGTTTTGACAGGGTAATTATTCTGATAGAAACATACTAGTAAGTAAATATTTAGAATTTTTTTCACGTGTCCTCTGTCTTAGTACCACATGGATACACAGAGGTTGCTGATGTCCCTGTGGCCCGACCTGGACGGCGGTTGTACAATGTATGGAATCCCAATGCCAATTACTCAGACTCCGTCTTGGTACAGATCGACGCCACCGAAGGGAATAAAGTCATCACCCTCCGCTCTGCACTGCAGGTGATGACTCTTTAAAGTGAGGTGTATACTGTTCAGTTCTCAGTTTAACTCATTTTGGAATATAGCAACACTGCATTACATCAGTAAACTGATGTCATTTCTATTCCCTCATTTGCTTTTGTAATGTTCTTTATTTTAAATGCGTAATAAAAAATTTTAAATTTAAGGCTCATTTTTGTATTTCCTCTGTTTAAAATTAATGAAGTTTTTTGCATATTTCTTTAAGAATTGATGAAAAATTGTAATTACAATTGATTGTCAAATAGGATAACAACATTCTCTTTCTATGTCACTTGGGGTTATATTTTTTGAGCATGTAGCCAGGACTGTTAAAATAACTAGTCTCCTGAAAACAAATTTTCGGCATGTTAGTCTGTATAAATATCTCCTTTTTGGGCCAGGGATTTAACTCAGTAGCTCAAGTGCTTGCCTGGTAAACACAAGGTTAAGAGTTTGATCCCTGGTACCAAAAAATTTAAAAAATTTTTTTCCTTTTCTACTGGTAAGGCTTTACCAAATAGGTAAGGCTTTCTTTTTTTGTGTATAATTTTAGGTTTCAGTATATGATCAGCAAGAGAATATTTCTTCCTAATATAGTGTAAGATAAAAAATGAAACTATAAAATTTTGACCATTTTTGTTTCTTAGTAAAGTCTAATATGTATCATACTGTGGTCAAGAAAAGATAGTAATACTTCTTTTCTCATATTTTTCTGTCCTTTTTTATTTAATCATGTGATACATTGATCAAAAACTATAATGGGAAAAATGTAGTTAAAATCTTCAAAGAACAATACCATTTGGGTGATAATGTTACAGACTAACAATAAACATCTGCTTACAATATGTAGATTATGTGAATATCTGAATTTTAGATTGATGGTTAAAGAGTCCTAATACATATGTAGCCTTTAAATATCCTAAGGTTTTCAATTGCTAAGGGATATATCTTCTAAAATTGTGTTTAAAACATTTTAGTTATAAAAATGTATACAGCTAACGATTTTCCTTTTAACTTACTTATGTTTCTAAAAGTAATTGTATATATTTTTGTCCAACAGATTAAAAACCACTTCTCTGTTCCATTTATTATCTATAAATTTGTTAAGAATGTTAAACTTTTGGAGCGCATTGGAATAGTCAGACCTGAAGAGGAGTTCCATGTCCCTTTAGATTCATATAGGTAGGTCCTTCTTTCAATATACTAAGTTTTTGAAAATTCACTGAATGTGTTTTTTACCTTTATGAGTTGGAGATCAGTAATCTGGAGAATATAACTTCGTATAATCATTATCTAAAAACATATAAATGACAATTTAGTTTATTCTGTAGAAAAATAAATTTGTTGAATTTATCCAATGAAAGCTGCTTTTTTTGATGGTTTCGACTTCTGAAATATGTATTTACTAGATTACCTTTATATTTGAAATGAAAATATTTTTAAGTCACCTTTGTTCATAGAGGTTTTTGTTTTTTCCTGCAGAGCGCAGAGCGTTCCTTTGTGAGTTAGCTATGAGATTTTGTGCATGTTCCTTAACCTTCCTTAGTCATGGTTTCCTTAGCTGTAAGAATAAGAGTAACCATTGCCGACTTTGTAGTTTTAATGAGGTCCTTTCTCCTGGATTCTCAGTCACGTCTCTTTCCCCACTCGGGTTTGCTTTTCTGCAGATGTCAGTTGTTTATCCAGCCAGCTGGGAACTTAGAGCATCAGTACAAAGAGTCGACCACCTACATCCCCTGGAAGGAGGAGCTGCACAGGAGCAGGACTGTGACGGGCAGGCTGCAGTGTCCGGCGGTGCAGCTCAGCTTCCTGCCGCTCGTCGTGAACACGGTTGCTGAGCCAGACGAGCTGAGCCACATCAGCGCGCACGGGGAAGCCTGGAACCCGGCATACATCATTCACCTCTACCCTCCTCTCACCCTGCGCAATCTGCTCCCTTATTCTCTGAGATACTTGCTGGAGGTGTGTCTCTTGTCTCTGGTTTGGATTTCAGTGTTGCACAAAGTGAATTCTAGTTTGTTTCATGGTATTTTTAGTTGAAGTCAGTGTTTTATATAACATACTTAGTGTTTTGAAAGTGTTAACGAAAGCAAGACCGGAACTAGCATCTGCTTTGTGTCAGGCACTGTCCTGTGATTTAACACGTGTAATCCTTCTGTGGTGGATATTAATGAACCTCTTTACTGCTGAGGAAACTGAGTCACATAGGGATTACACGGCTGGCCTGGGTCTCACAGCTAGTCAGTGGAAGAGCTGGGCTTTAAACCTGTGTTTAAACCTGTGGCTCCTTGATCTCTACCACTTTTCTCTGTTGCATCTGCCATAAACTTAAGAGCCATTATTACTACTTTATTAATTTAAATAAAATTTTCATTATTTGCAAGGGAGAAGGATATCTAATGAGAATAGTTCACCTTAAAGTTTTATTTATTTATGAGTTAATGAGTCAGGCTCTCGCTTAGTAGAGCAGGCTGGCCTTGAATTCACTGTGTAGCCCAGGTTGGCCTCAAACTCACAGTGATCCTCTTGCCTCAGCTTCCCTAAGTACTGAGGTTACATAAAATTTTTATTCTAAAGTTAATATTACAATTGTTTAGTCCAAGGTTTCTATTAAAAGTAACAGAATTACTGTCTTAGGGAATAATAAGCAACATTTTGCAACAGTGGCATATGGTAAACATTTTAAAGTTTGTACATATTGTGTCATTTGAAGATGCAGAAGTCTTGGAAACTGGAATATCAGGGCTTGAGGTATAGCTCTTTAGTAGAGAGTTTGCGTAGCACGTGTGAGGCCTTGAGTTCAAGCCCTAGCATGGTGCAAAAAACAAAAACAAAACCCTAACCTATGTTATTATTTTCTCTTATCTAGTCATGGACTATTTCTGAATTATGCACAGTTAACTGAATAGTGGATAAACAAAAGAATAATTTATAAATAAAAAGATTATAAAATAAGGTTTTAGTAAGGGAACCTGATTTAGATGTTGTTAGTATGCATTTTAAAAATAATTCACCTTGCTCAGATCGCTTGCTAGAGTAGCTGACTGCGGTCACTTTCCTTAGTCCCCTGCAGGGGGACTGTTAGGCGTGGTGTGTGCCTAGCAGAGGCGCTAAAGACCAGGCGGTCAAGTGGCTCATTCAGTAATAACTGTGCTAGTGGCCAGCAGCCAGGGTCCCTGAATGAATCCAGCCTTTGATTCTTGTCGTGGATACATTTTTTTTTTCCTCTCCTGTTAATGGCCAAAGACAGTTCCTGCCTTTGTGAATGCGGTCTGTGTTTTCATTTTAGTCCTTGGTAATTACCAGCATTCATAATATATAAACAAGGTACTTCATGGAAGACTTGGCAGTTAATCTGCCTCTCACAGATTCTTTAGCCTCTGTGTAGAATACAGATTTTGTATTTCAAAGATGTTGCTAAACAGACTTGTTTTGTGTGTGTGTTTAGGGAACAGCAGATGCTCATGAGCTGGCAGAAGGCAGCACAGCCGACGTGCTGCATTCCCGAATCAGTGGAGAAATCATGGAGTTAGTCCTGGTCAAATACCTGGGCAGAGACTGGACTGGTCATTTCCGCATATGTGATACGCTTCCCGAGTTCTGCCTTGTGTGTTTTACGTCTAACTCCAAAGAAGCAGTGACAGTGGACCTGTCGGTGCACGTCAGGCGAGTTGGCAGCCGCGTGGTGCTCTCTGTCTTTAGTCCCTACTGGTTAATCAACAAGACTTCCCGGGTTCTCCAGTACCGCGCAGAAGACACTCATGTGAAGCACCCGGCTGACTTCAGGGACATTATTTTATTCTCTTTCAAGAAGAAGAACATTTTTAGTAAAAATAAGGTGTGTTTTTGTTGATAGAGCAAGTTAAAATATGTGACTTTCTAATCTGGAAACTTGGAGATTTGAAACTCACGTATTTGCCCAGTGCCATTGATAGGAACTAAGTCCAAGGAGACTTTAAGGAAGGCAGAATCGAGTGGGGCCCTTGGGGACTAACAACAGCAGGATCGTGAGGCAGAATAATTCTTTCTCTAGTGCCCGTAGGATTCCTTCTGTTCTTAACGTCGTGTCAGATAAGACAAGCTTTATTTTGTATAACTGACCAGTGGTGATACGGCATTTCTAAAGAGGCTTGTATTAGCTGACCCTCCTGCCCACGAAGCATAAGCCAGGCCTTGGAGAAGCCTGGTGCTCGTGCCTGGTCTTTTGTGTCCTGGTCCTTTCTTTCTTCTTCTGACCCACTTTGGCTTTCCTCGCTTGTGTGCACTCGACCCCATGCTGCCCATAGCCTTTCGCATATGCTGCACCCTCTGCCCAGGTGACCATTCTGCTCTTTCCCTGTTCCCTACTGTTTGTTCTTGAGCATTCTGCTAAGGCCTGGTATGTATGAAGATTTTCTGTTCCTTTAAAGTGAGTATAGATGCCCCATTATTATTCTCTTAAGAGTAGCAGATCTCAAATTTTATTTATGTTAGAATCTTCTGAAGGCCTTGAAAGCTGTTGCTGTCTTGTGCCTCCTGAGTTTGGCCCAGTAGGGCCAGATATAACCTGGGAATCCGCGTCTATCAGGTTAGTCAGTGATCTGGAGACCATTTCAGGAACCTCTGTCTGAGAGCGTTGACTGACATGTTACATTGTGAGTGCCTGTCTGTCTGTGTGTTTGCTTAGCCTTGTCTTTTTAATAGTCTGTTGTGTGAGTAGTGGTCAGATTCATACTGGGGCACAGATGGGTCCCTTTTAGAAGACCTTTCGTGAATCCCACAGCCAAGAGCAAAGTCGTCATCATCTTACTTTGGTAGCTGTTTTATCTCGTGTGTCTCTAATCGCATTGAGAATTGCATTGTAATTGTCAGTGTGTATTCTGTGTTCTCTCTGTTCAGTTCACCACCCACTGAAAATGGGAACTGTGTCTTGCTGTTTTCTGTTCTGCCTCTCCCAATACCTTTTATTTAACACTTGCCAAATAATATTAAGGAGTATGTTTTCTGTGTGCTATAACTATAAGGAATTTGTTAGCGCTATTTCATAGGTCTAACGTTGGAGAATATCATTATTTGCAGTACATTTTTAAAAAACAAATGGCACAAGGTCTCACTGGTACACATCTTTAAATTCACTGTACTTACTGTGTGGGGAATGGAAAGGAAAGGTCAGAGCTGTGCTTTTATTGTCCCCTACAATTTGCTGTGGTTCTGTTATATATTTGCGAATATGACCATGGTAGTATTTTTCTGTGTTTTGTAATACTGACATTTCTAGCAGGTAGTCTAGTAACTTTCCATCTTCCCAGCAGATAAAGTAAGTTAATGTTACCTTTTAGGTTTTATATTCTGGTATGTGTTCTCTGGTACAGGTACAATTAAAAATTTCAACTAGTGCCTGGTCTAGCAGTTTCTCGTTGGATACTGTGGGAAGTTACGGGTGTGTGAAATGTCCTGCCAACAGTATGGAATACCTGGTAAGAATCTGCTGCATGTTTCCCTTTAGCTCCATTCACCTTTTCTGCAATTCAAGAACAATCTGGCTCTTAAAGAGTTAACAGAAATTTTAATTCAGAGTATCATATGTTGGGCTGTCTACAAATTTCTGTAACCACTCTTAGCAGCAGTACTTGAATTTGCTCAAGTGAGTAACTTGGTAAATCGTCCCAATAGATCTAAGTGAGTAATTAGGTAAAATTCACACTATATAGTAGTGTTTGTTACATATCTACCTTGCCATGCATTTCTTAAATCTTCACTTCTACCACGTTGAAAATTTAAATCATTTGTTGCCAATTGACCTGTTTTATTACTTCAAAAATTTTATTTATGACAAATACTAAAGCAGCAAAACTGGACCTTTCCACTACTTACAGTGCAGTTTGTGATTGAAATATTAAAAAGTGAAGAGTGCTAGACAGATGAGACCTGTCACTGCAGATTATCACAGGTTACTGGATGATAGTCCTGAACTGGTTTCTGACGGAGCCAGATGAAGGAACTAGAAAGTAAGGAGGTAGTTCATGTTTGCTTCCTCAGGGTTTCTCGTTCGGAAGAATCTTAAGAAATCTGTGTGCGAATGGGGGGGTATGTGTGTATTTCACGGAGACTGAGCCAGGGGCTGAAAGGTGAGGTCGTTTCTTCCCTTTCCACAGGTTGGGGTGAGCATCAAAATGAGCAGTTTCAACCTCTCGCGGATTGTCACCCTGACCCCCTTTTGCACCATTGCGAACAAGTCCTCGCTGGAACTGGAAGTCAGCGAGATTGCGTCCAATGGCTCTGTGCCGACTAATAAATGGAACTACATTGCTTCTTCGGAGGTCAGTTTTTTCTTTTAATTAGAGTGATTCCTAAAATAGCCGAAGAAATATATTTTTAAAACTTTTATTACATTTTATTTATTAAATTTTAGAAATTTTATTACATTTGCAGAACATATACATTGATTGTGGGAATTGCACATGTACATAACACGTCTTAATTTTTTTTTGTCCCCTTCTCCTCTCTGTCCTCAGTTCCTGACATGCAAGTAAGAATTGTATGTACTTCTGTGTCTTACACTGCCATGTTTGTGTTAAAATAGAGCAGCCAGTTTTGAAAGATTTTCTTTCACACTGTAAGTGTGTTTTCCTAAAAAGGAAAATTGTTGCTAATACCTACCTACCACTAGCCCCATGTGGATGGCTAGCAGTTGTTCTCTAGTTCTCACATATATGTAAAACGCACATGTGTGCTGTGAGAAGTACACAGAGGTAAGGCACTGTGTGTTGTCACGATTGTCAGTGTAGTGTTTCTGGACTCAAGACACCCTAATCTTGCTGGCAGTGCCTGAGCTGCATGAGTGGGATAGGTAGTATGGACAGAATCATAGGAGGCTGTAAAATTTCTGAATAGGCAAACTAAAACTTGTATCTATTTAACTAAAATTGACTAGTGAAATTCAGCCCTCTCACTTCACAGAGAAGGAAACTGAGGTTCAGACTTTACAGGGTCAGTAGAGTCATTGATGATTGACTTGGTGGACATTGGTTGTCTATATCAGAAGGTTTGGTTTCAAACTAAACTTTGTAGTTTCCATAGTATTTGAGGAACTGAAGAGAATGAAGGAAAGAATGAGTCATGAAAGAGCTGTGAGGGTAAGCGGTGGTCCTTGACTTTGACCCGACTTGTTGACCAAACCAGCTGAGCTTAACGAGAGCTGATGTCATACTTCCAGGCTTCCGTACAGCTCACAACAAACAAAAACAAAACAAAAACTCCCAGGTTCTAAAGTTATTTTAAAAATACGTAGTAAAAGGGAAGGATTCCTGTTGCAGTGCCAAGCTTGAGAGCTCTAAGAAGGCATGGTGTTTTGAAACTGCTTAGAATGGTCTCTATCCTGAAAATAAAAAGTGCGCATCTTTTTAGCATTGCTGTAGATTTATCAACAATATTTTTATTCAGAGATAGAATTTATACAGTATTCTACAGCAGGACAATTTGTATTGTATTAGAAACTAAAATCGCAGTTGTACAGTTAGGGGAACAGAAGCTCTGAAGTCTGGGGTTTAAAGTTGAGCAGCTCGGATGGTAATGCTGGGACTTCTGACAAGCTCCACAGTGCTCTGTTCTCTGCCTTCGTTGCTCCTTCTGGTTTACCGAGGATAAAACGCCCTATAAACAATGTCTTCATTTAGTGGTGAAGTGAAAGGAGCTATGCGCAGAAGCTCGTTTTACCGAGCTCTGGTTTATCCACGCTGTGTCTGAGACAGGTGAGGCGTCCTGGGCACACAGGCTCTTCAGCGTCTCACACTGCGTCTGTGTCATAAGTGCTTGTGGGTCAGTGATGCTACACCATGAGTACACGGAGGTTGCGTATCTGTGCCCTTCTAGGGAAGCTACTTTGGATTTCATACAAAGGTATAGCTCAGTAGTCTTAACATTAGAAGTAAAGAGTATATTTAAAGAAACTCAGTACTAATTTAATCAATGTCAGATTTTTGGAGTTGAAAACTGACTTAGTCATTGTCTTATTTATGCCACTGTGCTGTATAAAGACTGATGCTAACTTTTGTGTTTTCAGTGCCTTCCATTTTGGCCTGAAAATCTGTCGGGCAAACTTTGTTTGAGAGTAGTGGGCTGTGAAAGACCTTCCAAACCATTCTTTTATAATCGACAAGATAATGGCACTTTATTGATCTTAGAAGAACTGGTAAGGCACTATATTTTAAAATACATGTCTTTGATTTTTAAAATTTGCTCTAAACTTTTTCTTTAAACCATGACACAAAAATCTGCTGGTAATTTGCTCGAAGTGCTGCTGTATCAGTGTTTAAGGCCTTGATAACAGTTGGGTGAAATCAGAACTGCTTTACTTTTCATTAATAACTTGGAAAACAAAACTTTTGTGTTTACATAATTGGTTGAAATCCCACATGTAAATGATAACCAGTACCTCAACT
>PVJX010017252.1:0-38720 GCA_004027295.1 Dolichotis patagonum | reverse complement strand
GATATTATAAGACTTCAAAAGCAGGCAATAATCAAACCAGAGTGGGTATCTTAGTGAATCTTGTCATCTTCAGTGTAGTTGCCTATACTCTTAGACTTGATGCTATCAATCATAACAGATTTGAATAAAATCAGTCAATATAAGATAGCACTCTAACAAACCAGATTCAAATAAGATCAGTCATAATAAGACAGTATAAGTTATACAGGGCTTCAGATTAAGTTGGTAGGAAATGATCATATTATGTCCTCTTATTTTTGGGATACCTGACCTTGTCCTTGAGTCTTGTGTAAGTAGACAAACTGGAATAGCATGTAATCCATCCAAGCAGAGTGATGAGACTAATGTAGATTTTAAATCTTGTTACCCAATTAACAATATCCTCTGCCTTCCTTTTTTAGACAATTCCTCCCCTTTCACTCCCATAGGGTTCACTACTTATTTTGGGTCCCACTGCCTCCTTCTATAGAGCATCTCAATGGACCCTATCTCTTGATCTACTCTGCTTGTGTTTCTCTCTGTTAGTCTTTCGAGGCCCTCTATACTAGAGATTATAGCCAATCTTCTCTGCCTCATTTCTGCTATTCTATTTTTCTGCCATTGATAGTCTATTTTTCTCTTCCACTCCACTGTCTTCCCCGTTCACTGAGGCCTCTCTGCCACTGTTCCTGAAATGGTCGTATTCTTTTTCTCTTTCTAAAATGTCCTTCAGTATTTTTTGTAGGGTTGGACTGGTGGTCACAAATTCTCCCAGTTCCTCTTTGTCATGGAAGCATCTTGCTTCTCCATTAATTTCGAGAGTTTGCAGGATACATCAATCTGGGCTGGAGGTTGTTCTCCTTCAGGGCTTGAATTACTTTACTCCAAGCTCTTCTTGACCTGATGGTCTGTGTCGAGAAGTCTGCCGTGATTTTGATGGCTTTTCCTTTATAGTGATGTTTCTTTTCTCTGATGGCTTTTAATATTCTGTTCTTATGTTGAATTTCTGCAATCTTGATTATTATGTGTCTGGGTGTAGCTCTGTTTTGGTTGTAGGTGGCTGGAGTTCTGTATGCTTCATATGTCTGCATATCATTTTCTTTGTCTATGTTTGGGAAGTTTTCCTTAATAATTTCTGCTAATAGCCTTTGCAGTGCTTCTGTTTTGATTCCTGCTTCTTCATTCACATGCTTTATTCTTAAGTTATAGATCCTCTTGTCGTCCTCCAGCCTTTGTATTGTTATTGCCTGCTCCCTTGTTATTTTTAAGAGATCTTCCCTTTCATGATCACACATTGCAAGCCTGTGTTCAATTTTTGACAGTCTATCTTTGGTTTCTTTCAAGGAGTTTTGCCAACTTTCTATGGAGTCTTTAGTTTGCTGATAATCTCTTTGAATCTGCTTCATAAATTCTAGGTTTGCTTTATAGTCTTCATGGAACATTTCTCTCCTTTTGTGTTCCTCCATTCTTCTGTGTCTTCTTGAGAGATGCCCAGCCTTTCTTTTATTAATCTACTTATCTTTTGTTTAACTTGAATTAGTATTTCAGTTTTGATCTCATTTACGAGGTCCCAAAGATATCTCTTTATGTCCACTGACGCTGTGTTTGATGTTTCATGTTTGTTGCCCTCAGTCTCTTTTATATTTACCTCTCCTGGATCAATATTCTCAGGGTTGGGGGCTGGGGGCTTTTTCTTTTTTCTCCCTCTTGTCATATTTTTGGTTCCTTCTACACAAGTGTATAGTGTAATTCCCACCCCCATTTCTTATTGGTTAGGGTTCTTCTGGAGCACATAGGCTAGGGGCTTCTGCCCTCTGCCATCCACTATGAGTGAAGTGCAAGCAAGGGTAGTATATGCTGGCTCCTCCCCTCTGGGCCAGTTGACCTTCGCGGGCCTTCACTGCGTCAGTGTGCGCCGCCCTCAGAGAAACAATTTATTTGTGACGACCCACCGGGTCCCAGCCCAGTCCAAGCAGATTCCACCAATCCGCTCTGCGAGGGGAGCAACCAACTGAAGCCGCTTCCTTACAGTGCCAGGGCTGTCCTGCCCAACTCCAATATGTCATCTAGTTGGTTGCCTCTTTCCGGCAGGAGGGTCCCATTCCCATCACTCACCGCGTGTTGATGCTGGTCCCCGAGAACTGCTGGGCTCCCCGACCTCTGACCTCAGTGCGGCTACAGTGAGAATTCATGGTGCCTCTGGGTGGATCGAGTGCAGGGTTGGTTCCGGGCGAGTGGCGCACAGGGCTGTTCAGCTCCATGCTCTGGCCGCTCAAGCCAGTCGCTTCGGCGTGGGTTTGGTTGCTCAAGTGGATCTCAGGCACGATTTCAGGCAGCTCAGGGACAGTACAGTGCTTGACGATCTTAGCTTCTCTAATGGTAGCCCCGGGACCTCATATTCAAGCAGTCTCTTTCCCTTCAGTTTCTTTCTGGGTTGAGAGAGTCCATCTCACTCTATTTGGATCTCTCTAGGGTGTTCTATTCTTTCATTTGAGCTGTCTCTCTCAGAGAGGCTCCATATCCTGCTACCTCTAGGTCCGCCATCTTTGAAAACCGAGAAGACACTTTTAAGATCATTTTATTTCTAAATTATTTCCTTTAGTGTCTCTACCCTTCTCAATATATTCCAACTTCCAATGTCTATTCCTTGTTATTCTTCAAAGCAAAAAGGCTATACATAAGAAGCAGCAGTTTATGGTATTTGGAAGAGGAACCCCATAATGAACAAGACTCAAAATAGTAAAAACTACAGTGTTTATCATTTTTGTACAATTTAAATGTCCATCATTTTTGTTGTTGGTGGTGGTGGTACCAGGACTGAACTCATGACCTTGCACTTACGAGGCAAGCACTTAGACAGTGGAACTAAATCCCTGGCCTAAATCTCCATTTTTAGATTGTTTTCTTTTGTGTTATATATTTTTAATATCCAATGTCTATTTTATTGGTAGATAAATTTTCTCTTTCAAATTGTAAAATATGTCCAAATTCTTGGAGTCCCTTGGACCACACAACAGACATACAGTAATAGTCACTTCCTGTGCCTGTCTTGTCTTTATTTTATGACCCCTGGGGTCTTTTACCAGTCTTTTCCTTTTTCAACTGTTCAGATTCCTCTTTGTTGTTATATATTTCTGCCAAACTTCATTCCTATAGTGACCACAACTCCATAAAAGACTGTAGAAAAGAATTCCTTGGAGAGTTCTATTTTGTAGGTCCAATTCTAAGGTTATAGGCAGAGCTTATAGTGTTAATGCATAACAAAAACCTAACCTTTTAACATGCCTCATAAAAATGATCAGATTTTCCCACCTTAACCTAAAATACTCAAGTGAATTCCCACAACGATTAACACAGCTCTTAATCAAGTTGAGGGCTTCAGTGAATGGGAAAAAGGTTACACACATCTTCCCTTAAACTGCTCAAGAAAGTGGAATCAGCTGAACAACTTGTTCCTTACATGTACAGTATTCACCTGAAGAGTCTGTCCCTGAATAGTTGTACTGACATATTGAAACCAAAACATCTTATTAGTATACAGGAAATTGATCTGATATATGCAGTACAGGGAAATTGAAAGCGTCATTTCCAAATTGATTACACTATCAAATTTTGACCAACTTTGCAAAATAAGGAGCAAAGCTGGGGTAGAATGGTGTGTAACAATGATGAATAGTACCTACAATACCAGATTACCTCTCCAGAGCCCAGCTGTGATGATACTTGGTTTTGTAGCTAAAACATGATGTGTCATTTTGCAAGTAATGTACTAGACCAGTGGTGGTGAACCTATGGTACACATGTTATTTGTTTTTAAGACAAAAGATGTTAATATGTGAGTTGTGTTTTCTAAATAAAACCTCAGTATTTAGGTTTAATTGCAGTGTTGGCACTCGGCAACAATAAGCCAGTTTTGGGTTTTAGTTTGGGCACTTGTCTTTAAAAGGTTCACCAGCACTGTGCTAGGCTATCAAGCTATTGGACGTAGGTCAAAGCCATGTTTGTATACTTCATGACAGAAATCACAGATACTAACCAGAGTATGGGTCAAAATTATGTTGTAGTAGTGATTTCTCCTCCTTTCTCAGATCTCTTTCTTTCTCGTGACTTCTGTAAGCTATAAGAATAGAAGACAATGCCATATTTTCATGAAAAAGCTAATTTTATGCAAAAAGATTCCATTTAAAGATGGACTCATGATTGGCAACTGCAATCTTGTAAAATCTTGTTATTTTATAGAACTAGTATATTTAAAATTACTCAATATAGCAAAATAAGATTTAAACAAAAATTTCCAGAAACACACATGTGTAAACAAGATATACTGTGTTGGCTTCATGTATAAAAGAGTTAGATAATGTTAATTTATGGAGATAACTTAGATAAACAATATTTTAATATCTATTACCCATAAAAAGTAAATCAATAATCAACAGAATGTTGAATTAAATTAACCATGTCAGGCAATTAATATAGTAATAGCTATAATAAAGCCTCATTAAATAATTGATTAGAATAATTTTTAAAATTTTTTATTTTTTGGTATTAGAGCGAACCCAGGATCTCATGCATGCTAAGCATGTACCACTAAGTTACACGTCCAGTCCTACAAGGATAATCACTTATAAGGAACGAAAGATTTAGCAAAAAGCACCTTGTTGATAGCATTAGTTTCATTTTTAAAAAGGCTATTTTTTAACTAGTGTTGAAAGCACAAGGCATTAGCTCTTGAAAATAACAGTCTAAAGAATATATGACATCCAGTGATTTTGGTTTTGTGATTATTTTCAACATTCTTGTTCAAGAAAATTCTAATTTTTTTAGATGATTTTGTTAAATGTGCTGTAAGACTTCACAGAAAAAAATTTACTCTGTAATAGTCCAAGTTCTTAATTTTCTATGAGCACTTTTCTTCTTTTTTATAATGATTATCAGCCAAGAACAAGATATTTCTGTTCTAATCTTGAATTTTTTAGATGTATATTTAAGTCACGTATTGCTATGTGATACTGGGTTCTGGGTCCTAATATTATCACCTGTAAAAAAGTTGATCTGAAGGTGATCTGTAACAGCAGCCTTTGGCCAGGCACCATGGTGCACACTGAGGCAGAAGGATGGCAAGTCTCAAAATAGAAAGGGCTGGGGATATAGCTTAGTGATAAGCTTCCCTGGGGTTCAATCACCAGTACCCGCCTACAAACACACAGAGTATTCTAGTCTATGAGGGTTAGATGTCCTGCTCAGTGAGGACATTTGCTGGTTGCCTTCTCTCCCAATCCTTTAAGGATTCTGATTTCTGATTAATTTAGCATTAGAATAGTCATGAGCTTTCTACTATAATAATGACATTTATAAAACAACAATCAGAAATTGTTTAACCTTGGGATGGACTTTTTCTTTTACTCAGTTTCTATTTATTGAGCACTGTGCAGAGCTCTAGTACAATAGACATCTTTCCTGAATAAAAACATGTTTTTGTGAGGTTCTTAGTGAAAAGAAAAAATATATGTACCATAGTTTAAAGAAAGGAAGGTTATGCTACCATGGCTTTCAATACATTCCCTCCCTATACAGTACTTTGTATTTCCATTTGATGAAAATACTAGAAAAGCCACTCTACAACAAATTAAGAGTAGTATCTAACAAGCAATGCATTAAGTTTCATCTCAAGCTTTCAAAGAAGATAAGAGGTCAGTTTCAGTTTACACTCTATTCACAGATTGCAGGCAATTGTTGAGTTTACTGATTATCTATAGAAATATTTAAGGTAAGACAACCTTCTAGGATCAAAAGATATCTGTAAGGACAGGATGTGTTGAAATTGCTTTTTAAAATCACATTTATGTGTAGGTTGGCTTATTTGTATTACATGAACTATTTAATTTTGGGCAAATTTTAAGTTTCACAGGTTAAATTAGATAAGAACTTCAATTTTGCACATATTACATGAACCTCTTTTCTCTAAGTTTTAAACCTTTCCCCTGCTTTTAGGGAATATAATTGCATAATACAAACTCCTTCAATACTGTGACCTAGTTCCCTGTCTTGATGTTATAAACGGCTCATGTAACTATGGTAACCATCTAGGGAAAATTGAATGTTTTCCTGGTCAGCATTATGCAAAGTATATCATATGTGTTATTTTTTTCTCTCTGTAATAACCAAGGGGATAATGTTTGTTTTTTTTTTTCTTGGATATGGGAATATTATATTTAATTATACAAAATTTCCTCCTGACAACAGTCTTAGTCATTCACAGTTGCTTCATTAAAATGTTTTAGGATTATTTTTTACAGTTAGTCATTATTCTAAATGCTGAACAGTGCTATAACCCAAAGTAGTAGGATAAACTGCATATACCAATTTTGAATCTATGCCATTTATCTGAATACATACCAAATCTGAATCTATGCTATAAAGTACACATGTAGATTGCCACTGCTTAGATTTCTAATATTTGATCTAGAGTATCTGATAGTTTCCTATATATCCTTTAGTTCTATCCAAAGTGTTTTCTTAAAACAAAACAGAATGGAATTACATCTTGGGGGTAGACATTGAGAAGTTATCTACAATCTATGATGATTTTTATATATCTTCTTTTTCTTTACTTTTAGTTAACTAGGGTGTATCAGTTATATAATAAAGCAATTAAAATGCTTTAAAACTGACCTCAGTGGAGATACAGACCAGTGGTGGCAAACCTATGGCATGCATGTTACTGCATTTTTTCTTTTAAGGCAAAAGATGTTAATGTAAGAGTTGCTTTTCTTAAACTAAAACCTCAGTATTTGGGTTTAATTGTAGTACTGGCACTTTGCAATAAATATGTGGGTTCTGGGTTGCAGTGCAGTCAGATTTGTCACCACTAATACACATTATTAGTATTTTTTTAGTTGCCTCTAAAACTTTAATTCACTAGTGAATTAATGAATTAAAGTTTGGGTTTTTTTTTCAGGATAATTTAAAATGCTTCACTGGACCTTCTAGAACAAATTACATTCTAAATTAATACAAGCTCCTAGAATATTAAGGATTTATTTACAATTAAATTTCTACAGCAGGTTCTCAATTGATGACCTTTTAGTATGACTTCGTTTTAATTTTTCTCAATTTATAATAGTGCTTTTCAACGTTCCAACTATCTTCCTTAGAAAAACATTTCTATCTACTTCATTGAATTAAATGAGGAATAATAGTCTCTTACTGGCTTAGAAAAGACCTCACTAAGCTGATGAAATGTGTGGCACTTGTCTGGATCCTGTTAAACTAAGTGTAAAAAGATTAGTCTGAATTTTAAATGACAGTAAGAAAATTACAGTAATACGAAAATGGTATTGTGGATACTTAAAAAATAAATCAATGTTCTTTTCTTCTCAGCAGTCATTTAACCGGTATTTTGGGGCCTCTTCAAATTGGGTTTCCTGACATTTCTAAATGCAAAATATAAAAATCCCCAATTCTCTACAATATAGAAATTAATTGATGATTTTCATCCTGTGAATAAAACAAAAGGCATCTCATTTGTTCTTTAATATATTTTCCATTCTGAAAACAATCCTGAAAATCCTGAGTAAGTAATGATGCCCCCAAATTAGTGTTTAGAGTTGCCTTTAATTTCTAAATGAGTTACTTGAAGAGGCCCTTGGGAGCCTTCAAACTTATCCTCTGTATCCCTTAGATAGCAGACAGGAGAGCAACAACTTTAAAATGATTAAAAACAAACTAGAAAATACTTCTGAAGAATTCCTAAGGATACCTCCTGAGAATACTTGGTTTGGCTTGAGTCAAATGAATTAAATTTGAACCCCTTTCTTTTAGTACTATTTAAAAAAAACTTTTTATGATGGAATTTTCAAACACAAAAGCATCCTATATACCATTCACCTGGTTTCAACATTTATCAACATACATCTAGTATTTAATCTGTAAGCCTCCACTCTTCTTTATCCTTACAGTATCATTATAATTTTACCTGCGAATACTGTAAACATGAACAAGAGATTAACAACCTTTTAAAACATACCCACAATACCCTTATCCTATGCTCATAAGTTTCTGTCATTTAATATCCAGATAAGTCACTTTCAAATTTCCTTACTATCTCATTTAATCTTTTTATATATGGTTTGTTTAACAGGATCCAAGTCCCACATATTTCATTTGGTTAATTAAGTTTTTTTCTAAACCAGTGAAAGTCAATTTATTCCCAATTTAATTCAGTGAAGCAGAAGGCTGGGTTTAGACTATGGTGATTTGTTTTTTTTGTTATTGTACGGCACAGTTATAAGTACAGTATTCTTCCTACAGACTGCACAGTGGGACTATGCCTTGGATTAATCTTTAAATAAATATAGCAAGAAACGCACATATCCAAAATAACTCATATATACACAATATCACATCAAAATGCTTTATAGAGTTATACCTGTACCAGCAGAAACGCTATTTAGATTTTTTGCTTCTTTCAACCTATTCCAAAGAATTATTAAAGGTAAAAATGCTCTAAAAGGTCTGTCCCATACTCATCCATATTTTTATCTTCTGAGGTTCCTGGAGGGAGTACTCCAGGCATTCTAAGTTATTGCCTTTTCTCGGTTTCTAAATGTCAACTGCCTGCAGATTGCTTATCAGGCTGAATAAAATCTATAGGGGTATTCTGTGGCTAACCTGAATCAGTAAGTAACAAGGCATTTTTTCATTATTTTGGTTCCTAGGTACAGACTAGCTGACTCAAACTAGTGAGGAAACAACGCTATTAGAGTTAACAATCAGTAAAACTCAGTTCTTAACAGTTACTGCCTTTTGAGAAGGCTTGGCTGCTGAATTTGATAATTTGAATGGCAACAATAAAATCACCAAAAACGATTCTCACAAATACAACACACTGTGCTGCCTGGATTGACTCAATATTCAAGTGGTCAAAACCTCAGTGTCACAAGACATTAACACAAGAAGACCTTTGAGTCCTCTGTAATATTTCTGTTGTTTTCAACACATTACTCTGCATGCCTGTGGTTTCAAATTGTAAAATTTCTTCTAGAACAAGATCCAGTTTCCTCTTGGCCTGTCAATAGCTACTAAATATTAACAGCTGTTTCAAAAGTGCTCAGAGTAGGTAGCGCCACAGGTGCTGCACCACTGCAAACCGGATATGGTAAAATCCAAATTTATCACCTACTTTCTCTTAAACTCAGAAGAAGTCGCTCACAATAGGGCCTATTTACATAGGCATTCTATTAAAATTTGTGCATTCGTCCAACTTATACCCATTTCTTTCTAAAACACACATTATACATATTGATAGTCTACCTCGTAATTAAACTCAGCTCCTCTGCTTGGCATTTCATTTTCCCAACACAGAAATTAAACCGTCATCGTTGCTCACACAGATAAGCACGGCTGTGGGCCTGTCTGCAGGTTAGGTTTTCACTCACATCTCCATTACTCCTATAACTCCCTCCAACTGTTAGTGCTAGGGCAAAACTGGGAAGACAGAAAAAAAAAAAAAAAAAAAAAGACAAGTAACAGTCGCGGTGTACCCGCCACTCCAGTACCACCTCCCGCCTGATGCTCAAATGTTCCGATCCCTAACAACGAATGTTTTTTTAGGGCTGTCTGTTGGACGCATCCTTGCAAATCTTCTCCCTAAACAGATTCCCGAGGAAGGGAAGATGGGCAAACCCCACAAGCCACCCCGACAGCGGGAAAGGGCGGAAGCACGCTGAAGCCCGGAAGCCGACTTAAAGAGCTGGGCGACCAACAGAGAAAGCGCGGGGGAGGGGCGCCGCCTGCCTCCTCGGCCGCCCGGTGCTGCGGCTCCAGAGGGCAGCGGCGGGAAGCCGAGCCAAGGCTGGGGCTCGGCGGGAACACGGCGCGGCGCATGTCGGGAGATGCCGCCACCAAGCCGGGCCGCGTAGTTCCCTCGGGCCGCACTCGTCGCTTGTGTCCAAAAGTGGCAGCCCGCTTCTCCTTTTAAGGCACGCGAGGGGCCGCAGTTGATCCGCCACACGGAGAAAAAGTGGTAACCCCGGGCGGAGTGGGCAGGGACAAGGTCCCCCCTCCCCGTTGGGAAGGGCAGAAGCAGGAAACTCGCCAGCTTCCTTCTCAGGTCCCATTCAGACACTTGGCAAAGAGGTTGCTCGGCCGCGCTTCCCCTTTAAGGAGGGGCGGGGCGCAGCCTGCCGTTTGGCTGCCCTCCGCACACTCCCCCCAGCCGAGCGCCGACCGACCAATCGCCCGAGTGGCGGAGGGAAGGCGGGAGAATGCGAACCCTTCTGTCCCGCGGTAGGGGCGGGGCCCGGGCCTTATTAGGAGTGAGTTTTGCGCAGGCGCATACGCGGCCGCAGCCGAAGGGGCGGGGACAGTCCAGTGAGAGACTCTCCGGCAGACACGGAGGGCGACTGGGAAAAGAGGCATCGAGGGTCTTGTCATGGGGATCCGCGCCACCAGAAGGCATTGGTAGCATCTGGGAACCCCGCGGGGGCAGGAAGTGTCAACGTCTGGGTTCCCAGAGCCAGCTCGGCCGGGGGATCCCCGCTGCTCTAGTCCTGAGGAGGGAGGGGACTCGGAGGGAGCCCTGATCTCGCCCCGCCCCTGGGCTTGTAACCGCGGGGGCGGGGAGTGAGGGCTGCTTTGGGGGGAGTGGAGATCGGGGCTCGGCGGCGCCTTCCCGAGCGGCTGCCGGTATCCCCGCGGTGGCGGCCGCGGCTGTTGCATGCGTGGCTGCTGGATGCGGAGGCGGCGGCGGCGGCAGGATGTTAGGGCAACAGCAGCAGCAACTGTATTCGTCGGCCGCGCTCCTGACGGGCGAGCGGAGCCGGCTCCTCACCTGCTACGTGCAGGACTATCTCGAGTGTGTGGAGTCGCTGCCTCACGACATGCAGAGGAACGTGTCCGTGCTGCGAGAACTGGACAACAAGTACCAAGGTAGGGCGGCGGGCTGCCCGCGCGCGTTCCCCTCGCGGATCCGCCGGCCTCGGAGCCTGCCCGGGAAGCGCCACTTTCCGTGCCCGTGACAGTCCTACAGCGCACCCCGGCCACCGCTGCGGGGACGGCGAGGAGGAGCGGAGACGGCGCCGCGGCCCTCCCCGGCCTCGCACGGCGGAGACTCCTGGGGGGTCTCGGGTGGGGGCGGGCGCCGCCCGGAGCCCCGCCACAGACCCAGCGGCTGCAGCTGCTGCGGAAGGGAATCAGCCATTTTAAGCGAGCATTTGTTCCGGCGCTCTCCGGCTCCGCGCCGTGCTCCTGCCAGCCCGGCGAGCGAGTGTGCGGGTGCCGCAGGTCTGAGGGGCCGGCTGTCCGCTGCCCCCGGCGCCACCCTGAGGGCAGATGCTTTGGAACGTGCGGGGAAGGGGGCGGGAGGGCGGCTCCGGAGTGGAGAGGTCCCTATGCTTGTCGCGCGGCTCTCGGCGCTGCCGGGCTCCAGAGCGGAACAGCCAGCTCCTCTCTCCCATCCCGGGAAAGTTTGGGGCTCCGGGGGGGGGGGCCTTGGCCTTTCCCTGGCTCCCGTGGCGAGTGGTGAAAGGGGAGGGGTCCCCCGCGGCGAGAGGTGGAGAGGGGGTGTGTGGCGGGGAGGGCCCGGTCCCTGGGCGGGGCCTCGGCGTGACGTAACGTGGGCGGGGCGCGGGTGCGCGCTCCCGCCAGCCCCGAAAATGGCTGGTCTCTTGCTGGAGTGGCTTGGGCGGACCTCACAGGGTGACTGGGAGAGAGCTCTCCCGATCGTGGCGCCGGTTGGGCCCTAGCAGAATCAATGGCGGAGTCTATACTGTACTTGTTGGGATGTTTCTACTATTTCCCATTCAGTGAATCAAGACGAGGCGGGGGGCAGTTGCTGACCCAGACTCTGCGTAAGACTCCTGGTCTTTTGTCACTTCCGGGCCTTGGGAGGAAGTGGGTTGGTTGACTGGGCAACCGCCTGGCGTCCCTTTACCCCTGGGTTCATCTTCCACCAAGTTGGAATACTGAGCCCAGAAAAATCCTTTGTGGATGAAGAAGCCAGGACGGGAAATTTTTGTCTGAGGGAAAGTCGCTTATCATCCACCTTATACTTGCTGCTAGGAGGGGAGAAGTTTAAATGTCACATTTTGCATTTAATAACTCTAAATCAAGGAGCAGAAGTAAGACCTAATGTGGAGACAGCCATACGGACATTAAAGAGAGCTTCTTGGATTCGTTGTCTTTTTCTGGACATGCCTGTTTTGAGACTTAAGGAATCTACTTCTGGGGTGATATTTTCTGGCCCGTATCATATTAGAGTATTGGGTGTTTCTAAATTTGTTTTCTGAACCCTTATGAGTGGTAAGACTAATCTCTTTTTCGGGTGAAGAGAATACTGATTGCTTACTGTATGCCAGTCGCTTCCCAGGGTCCAGAATATATAAAGCAAAAATTAGATAAATTAAAATTTGCAATGTTTAATTTGTTAATTGATTGGAGAATATTTTGTTCTAAAGCCAACTATTTCAAGAACATAACCTTGTTTTCAGAATATGGAAATTTTTCCTTCCTTTCCTCCTTTCCTCCTTTCCATCTTTCCTTTTGGTTTTTTAAAATGTGATCTGCCCAGTGATATTTTCTGCAGATATGGAGCACATACGTGAATGGTAACCTAAAAATGATACATACGTGCTTAGGAATTAGATACTAAATATTTTTAGTTTATCGAGTAACACTGTACATATTTTTATACTTAAAAAGCACATGTGTGCCTTCACAAAAGTTACTCTGCTTTGGATTTTAATTTGTTGACAGAGAAATACGCTTTCTGATCTTCTAAAATGGTTTGGAGTTGCTTTGGTAACATTAGTAAGTTTTACGGGATAGGGAGATACCTAAAAATCCTTAGCTTTTAAGGTTCTGATTAGTTTCGAGATTCATACTAAACAGTGATCTAGTTTTCATTTTATGCGTGCGGTTACTAAGTTCAGCTTTTACAGTTGTGTTTATTAAGTTTATATAATTTTGTGTAATTAGTTCAGATTTGACTTTTTTTTCAATAGCTCTTAAGTATTTTCTGGTTTGGGATCCAATGCTTAAAGCAGTGTTTAGTGATATAAATCATGTAGGCAATGAAATAAATTTCTCTCTATTTGAGACACCATCAGAAAATACTGAAGAACTCATCAGAGGAAAAAATTAAATTCAATGTAGTTATTATGGGATGTGGTTAGTAGATAACTTATTTTTACTGGTTCTTACTCATAATTTTACAGGTAAACCTTTGAACTAAAATCTGATAAGTGCTTTTTTATATAGAAAGTGCTTAAACTGTGAGGTCAGATGTACCAATCTAGCAGTGTTAAAGTCTGAGGGTTTTATCTCTTGAATTTTATTTTCTTAATGTAAAAGTGATTCACTTCCTTGTGAGTTTGCAATGATTAACTGAAAAATTTACTACATAGAGGAGGCTGAATAAATGGTAATTTCCTTTATATAATTGAGATGTCTTTAAAATGTGAAATTTTAGCTCATAATACAGTATCAGTGTGCAAGTGTGCTATATAATTACTTGATTATTAGATAGGGAGTATTTGAATGACTTATTTTTAATTCTTTAAAAATATTTTTGTGTCTGACAGGAAAATACCTAGTTTCCTTACTTTTCCTGTAGGAAAATTAGGTTCTCAGGAAATCTACTTACATGCCTTGCTGAGGAAATGGGATAGATATGAATTTTGTTCAAAAATATTATTAGCAAATATGAATACCCTCCACTGTGGTGGCACTTTGTCATGTATCCTAGGTTAGGCAGTTGTTTATCATAAAGGGTAAATACCTGCAATTTTAGAGAGGAGTGAATCTGTGTTGAATATTTGCTTTATGTTACTTTACTTCCAGATAAGTTCCAATGTATAAATTTCACTTAACATTTCTGTTCTTTAGAATAATGCTGAGATATAAAACAGTGATATGGCATGCAGTAATATTACAATGTAAAATAATGGTATGCCATATGGTATAGTAGATTAGAGTTGATGTTTATTTTTTTATCATTAGTAGGACCAAATTCTTTCAGATACCTTCATACTTTATAAGAAATAGAACAGATTTTAATAAAAAAAAGTCTTAAATAAATTTTTGGTAACCTCTGAAACTGTGTTTTTAGATTTTTGTATGCTTTCCAGTGACTCATTTTTATTTGATTCAAATAAGTATCCCACTTGCTATACAACTAAATAAGCAATTGTGAAAGTCTGGAACCAATCGCCGAATTATCTATAAAGGCAGAATGATCCAGTGCTGACTTTAGTGTAATTTTGTGGTGGCCTGGTCAGTTGCTACCAGAAACAAGGAACCTATTCTGGAAAAAGTTTGATTTTCAAAATTTCTCATGATACTAAAAAGAATCATTAAAATTAAGATAATGGAAGGCTAGAAGGTGCTGATGTTAGTTTAAGAATGACTCTTCAAAAAAAGAAGAAGATGTCAAAGGCTATGATGTGAAAAGGTATCATAACTCTCTAGAACCATGGTCTTTGTATGGGGAAAATGTTTTTAATTTGTACCTACAGAAAGAGTGTGACTTCAAGCTTTGAGATAGTTGTAACTTGAAAATCTTGTATGTGCTAATGCACAAAATGGTCTCATTTTTCTTTTCCTTTTTTAGAAACATTAAAGGAAATTGATGATGTCTATGAAAAATACAAGAAAGAAGATGATTCAAACCAGAAAAAACGCCTACAGCAGCATCTCCAGAGAGCACTGATAAATAGTCAAGAATTGGGAGATGAAAAAATTCAGATTGTCACACAAATGCTCGAACTGGTAGAAAATCGAGCAAGACAAATGGAGTTGCATTCACAGTGTCTCCAAGATCCTGCCGAAAGTGAACGAGCCTCAGATAAGGCAAAGCTAGATTCTACCCAACCAGAAAGATCCTCGAGAAGACCCCGCCGACAGCGAACCAGTGAAAGCCGTGATTTATGTCACATGACAAATGGGATCGAAGACTGTGATGATCAGCCACCTAAAGAAAAGAAATCTAAGTCAGCCAAGAAAAAGAAACGCTCTAAGGCCAAACAAGAAAGAGAAGCTTCACCTGTTGAGTTTACAATAGATCCCAATGAACCCACGTACTGTTTATGTAACCAAGTGTCTTACGGGGAAATGATAGGATGTGACAATGAACAGTGTCCAATTGAATGGTTTCACTTTTCATGTGTTTCACTTACATATAAGCCAAAGGGGAAATGGTATTGCCCAAAATGCAGGGGAGATAATGAGAAAACAATGGACAAAAGTACTGAAAAGACAAAAAAAGAGAGAAGATCGAGGTAGTAAAGGCCATCCATATTTTAAAGGGTTGTCTTTTATATAATCGTTTACTTTCAGAAAATGTTTTAGGATAAATGCATAAGACTATGCAATAATTTTTAATCATTAGTATTAATGATGTATTAAAAGTTGTTGTTCTTTGTCTGTGACCTTAATTTTCTGCACTGAATTACCAAATATTTTAAACCAGGTAGTCTTCAGATCACCTGATGAAAGGAGCAGGGAACGGGGAGTGAGTGGTATGAACATTATAAAAACTTCACAAACCATTCCTATTTCATTTTTACTTAAAATTCTGATAATACTTTTTGGGTAGACACAAAAATTTCTCTAGTATTTTTGTCTGTATGCATTAAAAATTTAGATGGACTTCTCTATAAACATCAAGTTATCTTGGGTAATTTAAAATATGGCCACTATTTAAAGCTTCTTTTTCCCTAGCCCCTTTTATACGTATACTTGTTAATCTCTAGTCTTCTAAAAATTTGAGAAACTGGAGATAAGAATTATTTGGGATTCCACGTGGAATAACGTGCTCTTACTAGAATGTTTGCTGCTGTATTTTCCTTGGTAGCATTTTGATACATGATCTGTAGCCCATTTGTAAATGCTTTGCTGCTTCTTGAAAATAGATACATTTAATCTAGTGTTTATTAAGAGAGTTTCTTTGTGTTTTAATTGGGACAAGTAAGAGTAGTTAGGATACCAAAAATGCTGCCATTGATTTACACTGGCAAAATTTAGGTTATATAGTATCATGTTTCAAGGTTGATGAATTTTTAAAATGTGTCTTGATATTTTCCATGTGGCTCACTGCTGGGATGCTTAGCTGCAGGCCTCTCAGTGGAAAAAGGACATATACTAGTCTTTAAAATATTGCCTTTAGGTCAAGCAGTTATTTTAAATAGTTTTGCTAGGGAGTATAGTTCATTTCTGTGATTATACATTATTTTAAATAATAGTGTATTTGTCTTCTTTCTGGTGTTGGTGCTATTTGATATTTTCATGTTTAATGAACTAAATTCATTATAGCAATGAATAATGTATTTGTAAATTGAGTTTCCAAGATTCTAATATTTTAAGGGTAAGCATCTAATGTTCATAAGAGTGGAGCAATTTCTGGCTTTGGAGGACCAGCAAATTAGTCCTTTAAATCGGTGTGTACCTGACTTTTATTCATTTCCTTCTACTCTGATAATCTTGATTCTTTTTAATATTTGAAAATACTGTCTGCTTGTTTGAGGAAAAAATTGTTTTTTTGTTTTTTGTTTTTTTTTTCTTCTAGCTCTCCTATGTGACTTTCAGGCATGACATTTCACCTTGTCTGAATGCCAGGTCATTCTCCTATAAAATGAATTGGCTTATATATCTCCAAAGTTCTTTTGAAACGCACAGTCTTTGCATAGCATTGAAGGATTTTAATAATTAAATGCTGTTTTTCTCTTTTGTTAGTGTTTCCTCCATTGTGAGATACTAAGATGGTTTAAAGATGAGTTTAGAGATGGGTATATGCATAGTATTTGACTAGGTTCTGTCCTAAGGGTATTTTAATTGATTACTAGAGTCAGTTGATTATATTACTTCTTAAGAAATATTAGCACAAGTAATAATTTACTATAATTTTGTTGAGTTTTAAAGAAACTTTTCTTAAAACTATAGCATTTTGTTTTAAGTAATTATGGTGATGTTAACAGAATGGAGCTGACACCATTTAACTGACACTATTGAAAACACCAATTTAAGCAGGGCCCCCCAAAGCCTTCAGATATGAATTATATAGAAGTTGCTACTTTTTGCATATAAATTGCCTCAGCATACTGAGGGGGGAAAAAGTAAACTTCCTAATAGAAGTGCCCAAATTTGGATTAGATTTAGACAGGAAAATAAACCTAGAAAATCCTGAAAGATATACTCTCTTTAAGACTTCATGTTTGAAGGACTATTGTTTTTATGAATTTCTTTTTGTTTTCTATACCCTGTGGAAAATAGAATTCCTAGGTTTATGTAACATGACTGAGATTTCTTTTGTTAGACATTCGAGAGTTCATGTTCTATTTCATGTCATGGTTACCAACTCAAACTATATACCAGTGTTTGCCAAACTTGTCTCACATTGGCATTACCTTGAGAGCGTCAAAAAACACTTGATACCTGAGTCCCAGTGCCAGTGACTGTTACCCCATTCATTTGGAATGAGCTTAAGCATTAGAATTTTTTAAAGATCCTCTTGCTAATGTACAGAGAAGTTTTGGAGCCACTGCCCAGTTGTGAAAATAGAAAGTCTTTGCATCAGCTATTGAAAGTCTTTTCAGTAGTTGAAAAGACCAGTTGAAAAGTCTTTTCAGCCTATTGAAAGCCTCTGCATCACCTACTAGTGGATTGTGAACGTCCAGATTCGTGCACCTCTGCCAGGTGTGGTGGCACATGACTGTAATCCCAGCACTTGGGAGACCGAGGCAGGAGAATCAGTCTGGGCTACGTAATGAGCTCAAGGCCATCCTGGGCTATATAAGAAGATCTTGTCTCAAAATATGCCCCTAGAAAGGAAAAAGTCAGATTTGTGCAGCCTTAAAACATACATGAATGCAGATGCGTACAGGAGCGATTGTACCTTGCTCACTCTTGAGGGCTTTTGTGCAGCAGGCACAAAGTATGTTGAAAGCATTATGCTTTTGTGAAAGAAAAAGCCCCTGCTGGACCATACATCCTAGTGGAAGATGAGATATATGTCACGTAAGCTATAAAGTATGAAAATGAAAGTAAACTAGGGTAAATGGAAAGTTGAAGGGGGGGGGATGAGTATTAATTACAGTGATTAAAGAAAGTAAGGATGTAATCAGGGCTGATAACAGAAATCAGGAAGTGAGGCAGACAGATTTGGGAGGCGTAGAAGGAGCTTGGCAGTCCGTTAAAGCACAGCATTAGAACACTGTGAAAGGGGCTTGGAAGTAGAGGCTTCTTGAGCGCCACAGGGGGAAATTCGGCAGCCTCATTAAAGGTTATTGGCCACAGTCTGATTAACATTTAAAGATCATTATGTATACTGTGTACAAAGTTTATTGTATGCAGAATAGCCGAAAATCAGGAAATTTGGGAGACTTGGAGAAGTCTTTGTATAAAAAAATGCTGGTGGCCTAGTATAAGGTCCTGAATAATGGAAATGATATCCAGTAGTAGTTGTCTAGACTTTAATAAAGACACAACCAATAGAACTTTTATCCAGGAATTGGAAAGTGAGGTAATGACAAGGGTGATTCTTTTTAAGTTTTGGGCCTGAGGGAGAAAAATTAAGATTGCACTTAGATTTGAGGTTCCTCTCTGACACCTAGGAACTGAGCATGAAAGTCCTGCATATGACACATTGAGAGATGGGAGACAGGAGGTACTTATTTGGAAAGTCAGTCTATAAATAGAGTTTGAACAGGTGACTGAATTAGTGCAGTTTTTATGTGCCTGAGTTGCCTCAGTTTGTTAAATTGCAAATTTCAAATCAGCAGATCTGGTACAGAGCCTGAGAGTCTGTATTTCCATTAAGCTCGTCAGTGATGCTGATGTTCTGAGATCCACATTTTGAGTAGCAAACAAGTAGATCCAAAAGAGGGAGGAATGGGCCTAAAGTACTCTTGACATCTAAAGTAGAGCGGAACTAGCAAAAATGCCTTCTGAGAACACTCAATGAAATAAAGTAGAAAAATGATACAACAGAATCAAGAAGACGAAAGTGTTTCAAGAAGGGAGACATCCACTCATTCAAGTAGTGTTCAAGTCAGATGAGTGCTGAGAACTGTCCATTAGATCATTAGGTTTAATAAGGTCCAATTTTGGAAATGAAAGTCTACTTGGAGACTACTTGGACTACTTGGAGAGGGTTATGAGCAGAAGGGAATTGAAGTGATAGCAACAACTGTAAAGATATTGAAGCTTTGATGTAAAAGGTCACAGCGGTGTCTTTATTCACTTATTCAAATAGTTACACACATTTGCAAAGCATTCTAGATACTAGGAACAAAGCAGTAACTCAAAAGGGTTTTTTTTTTTTTTATAACCTAATGGTGTTTAGATTGTTGGAGTTCATAACAGTAAATACACATAGCTTGTGAAATTTGGTACTGGGAAAATGAGATCATACTCTTTAAATATCTTCCAGTTTCTCAGTTACAAGCTAAGGGGAAAGGAGACATTAGAAATCTAGGAATTAGAGGAGTATGTGGAGTATCACAAAAATAGGAAAATGAATAGCAAATAGATGCCAGTTGGAACTATGGGTAAGCTGAAAATTTTAGTCATAACTTCAGATGAGCTGGTGACTCATTCTACTGTCTGTATACAGGTGGGAAAAGAAACTAAGTATTCAAAATTCCTGAAGCCTAAAACATTACATCTTTCTGGTTCCCTTTGTTTATTTTTTGAGATAAGGTCTCATTATATAGCCCAGTCTGACTTAAATTTGCAGTGATCCTTCTGCCTCAACCTCTCCTGGGATTACGGGTGTGGACCACTTCGCCTAGCTGTTACGGTCTTTATGTGCCTAGCAGGTGGCTTCATATCAGGGCTTATCACCCCTACCTAGAATGGATAAAAGCAAGTCTTCAAGGAGCAAGTGATATAAATAAGCTAGACAGCTCTTCTGCTCTTGCTGAACCACACATCTATGGTTTGATGTGGTTCAAGACATTTTAAGTACAGTATGTTATTTGGGAATTGCCTTTACTATGATTTCCTAAACCATATATATCAAAAAAGCTACAAAAACCGTTAATATAGGGAAGTGCCGTAAACCAGAATTCCAGAGTTCTGTGTCCGTGGGTTGGCTAGATCATATCCTTGCCCTGCAGTTTGTTCATGTGGAAAATACGTGACTTAAAATTAACTATGGCTATTATTCATGTCCCTGGACATTAGCCTGAGCCTCATGGTCACATACTTACTACCTGAGTAACTTTAAAATAATGGCTTTTAGTTTATCTAGGTGGTAACTACTGAAGCAGAATTTTCTAAACTTTAGGCCACAGAAGGATCTCGATGCATCTGGCCATTTCTGTGTATTCTAATATTTAAAAATATGTAGTACTTTCTAAATTGACTTTTTAATGTAAATTTATTTTGAAAAGGAAGCATATCACTTTGCAGGTGGAAAACTGGTATCACTTTCTGTGAAAAACCATTACCTTAAATATTAGCTGTGTAGTCGTGCCTGTGAAAACTGAGCCCAGTCTACTTGCTGTTTATTAGGTGTACTTAGTAACTAATATTATCTAGAGGTAAAAGACAAACACTGAAGTAATCAGATAGATTTAAAGTGAATTTCCTTTATTTATTTATTTATTTATTTACTATTTATTTTGGTGTTCTGAGACAAGATCTCACTATGTAGTCCTGATTGGCCTCTGGCGATCCTTTTGCCTCAGCCTCAAAGAAATTCGAAGAAATTTCAAATACTTCCTTACTTTCCTATGCTGGGAAACAAAGTAAGAGAAAGTTAACCACTCCAGTGTTCTACCAATATAAAGCGAAAATAGTAATGTTTCTTAATTAAAAGATACCTAGCTACATGCAAATGGATGTTGTGTCTTAAATCAGTGTTTCTATAAACCCCATAAGGAACTAACCAGCATTATATTTCTCAGTATGACAGTAATCGACATCTGACCCAACAAGAATTTCTAGTCTTGTCTATTTTCTGATCTGAAGAATTAAAAACAACAACAAAAGCCCCTCAGTGCTTCTCTTTACAATGTAAGATTTCCCAGGCCAGCCTTTCTCCCTTCTTTTGGGTCCAGTATTCCAAACCTGAAGAAAATCCTGTTACCCACATAACTTCTTAAGTTACTCACTGGCTAGTGGGTTCTGAATTTAGCAGTCTTCATTATAAAAGCAAAATTTCCAATTTTTTAATGAATTGATGTGTCCATATCTGCCATAAACCCTGAAGGAATGAGATTTTTAGTGTAGCACTTGGTATTTTGGAGTTGTGTGTCTATAAACAGTATTTCGAGCTCTTAAGTATATTGGTAAAAGTTACCCTGTCTTCTTAGGTCTTTAAGTCCTTTTGGACATATAATAGGATACAAACAAATAGCCATTTTTACCCCTGTGATTCTGCCACCATATGTTATCATAGAATGATAACCTTTAGTCTTGCTTCAGCATGGAGAAACATTTCCCTCAGGCTGCTTTTTGAAATAAACATAGCTGCTTATAATATTTTTTGTTCTAAAAGTGTCTAGTAGCTTGTATTCTTCTTTAGTTTATTGTGTGTTGGAAAAGCATTTAATTACATTTGTATTTAGCTAACAAAAAATAGATCTTAAGAGAGAATCAAGTGCTTAAGACTCAAATATGTTTTTATAAATACGTGAAATTTTTTTCTTATTTACTCCCTTCTTCCCTTTTTTCCTTCCCTGTTCTGTGTTCAGATAGCAGTATTAGAAAATATATACTTACTTCACATAGCAAAATCTAATTACTTTGACCAGAGGCCTTAACTTATTTATATAGCACACTAATCTTAGCAACTGTACACGTAGAAGCACAGGTGTTAGAACAGCTGGCTGGTTTTCTCTCCAGGTGTTCAGGTTTTGGGTTAAATAACACAGAATCTTGCCCTCAGTGGAAAGAAATAGTTTTGGTTCCAAAAAAACATGCTTTATTAAGAATGTAAAATGCTTATAGCATTTTCAAGCCTTTAAAATAGACTTGTTTATTGCTTTTTTTGTTACCTTCCTGAGACAGTAATCTCCCTTAAAGATCAGAAACCTCTGTGATCTTTTGTGGGTTTTTTCTTTTCGAGGGCGGGTTACAAAGGTTCATTTTTTAAATCAAATTGTAACATGTTCTCACAAAATAGGAAAAATAATTATGAAGCACTGAAGCAAAATAGTGACTAAAGAGTTCTTTAATTCTGACAGCAAAAATGCTGGCATAGTTTTAATCTATGGTGCTATATTTGAGTATTGCATGGAGTATTTTCTACATCTGTATTAGTTTAATGTTACTTTGGGATGATTCTGACTAAAGGTGTCATGTAGTGGAACTGACATTCAACACATTTCTAATTGCACAGTGAAAAATAAGACTTTCCTGTGGTAGTTAAGAGAGAAAAAGAGAGATATTCAAGTTTTTCTTTCTGTCTTCACAATATTAAAAATCATCTGTAATTAAGTTTCTCTTTCCAGTAGTAGATGAAACATTTTATCTGAATTGAGGGATTAAAAAAAGTTTATGTTACTTTCATGCCATTTAAAAATCGCAAGACTTCATCCTTTTAAGTTAACAAAAATGAGTTTAGGACTTCAGTAATGCACTTCTGTATGGGTTTTATGTGGGAGCAAGTTTGCAGTACTGGGTTAACTATCTCAACAAGTGGCTAATCCAGTGAATTGCACATAGTAGCTAAAGGTAGGTATTAATACTAGCTTATATCTAGAATTAAGGTACATGACTGAATGTTTTATTTTGTTCTTATCAGACAGCTGCATTTTGCTTTACTTGTTGTGTTCCACCAAGGTATGTCTTACCAAGGAGGCAAGGAAAATAAATACTATGCCATGAAAGGGAATTTTACTATGCACAAACAATTGTAAATAATCCCAAAGTGTAAACTGAGTGTTGTTTCTTTGACATATTTTCCGACATGAACTGCTTCATTCTGACTTTTGACATTGAAATGACTTTTCAAATAATTTGAGTAGAAGATGAAAAAATAACTTATAAAAGCATGTCACACAGAGTGAGAAGAGTATTGGTTTGGGGGTGAGATTATGCTCCAAACTAGAGTTTACCAGAGTTTTCCAGTCTTCCATGTATTTTGTAGTGCTAATGTGTCCAAGAAAGCTGAGATACTATGCATATGCTATCCCTTCTCTTGGGGACTCAGAAGACAGTTCTGAGAAACAATGCCATAATGCTCCTCCCTCTCAAAGCTATTAAAATTGTGAGGAAGTAGGGTCCTTTCAAAGGGTTTGAGACTATTGCACGAAATTGTACCATGAAAAGATGGATCACACTTAAATATATTGGGAATAGGAAATTGCACCACAGCACATCATTTTCTGCATTCTTACTACTCTAGTCTTGATGCTCTTTGAACCATCATTTAAAGATACGAGTGAGGAATAAGGACCTGTACTTTCTTAGTGTTTGTTAAGCAGTTGTACTCAATGGGACATATGTGTTTAATAGGAAGCATACACACTGGAAGCTTCCCTAAACCAATCTGATGCAACAAATGACAATAGTATTTAAGAATTGTATGTGCTGCTAGATCAACCTTGAAAATAATTTAATTTGTTCAGCTTCTTAGTTGGTAGATGTAACCTATATTTCATAGATACACATGGACAACAGTATTCTTGTTATTTGATCAGAGAAACTCCACAGAGGACCACTGGTAATCTTGTGCCTATTTCTGGGAAAACATGAACTACAAAAGGCAAATGATAATGAGAATCTTAATTTGAGCCATATTTTGTAATTACCATATGAGTTGAATGCTGTGAATAGTGACCTGTTAGCAACAACCTTGATTTACCAGCAGGTGCTGAAGTTGGTTAAAATTCAGTGCCATTGTGTCCTTTGGCTTTAGAAGGTATAAAGGTGAACAAGGCTATTTTCCTTGGAGATTCACATTATTATTTTGGGGTAATTAATGTGTTTCTGTGAAATGTACTTACTGGAAAGTCAGAATTGCTAAAACAATGTCACTGTCAAAAATTTCTTTGAATGAGTAGGGAAATACCATGGGTAGATAGACCTAAAACCTGAATTGTGTTATGAGGCAAAAAGATCTCTGGAGAATTGGGGTAGCTGGTTGCCTAAGAGCTATAATTCCTGTAATGTCACTGGTGGAGTTCCAGATTTGCCATTTCTAGCATGGATTAGAGAGACAGTGGGACATTTGTCCTTTAATTTGTTTTACCTCTTAACTAATTGAGACTTTAGGAAGATCAGTGACTGGGAAGGACAATTAAAGTGAGTATTCCTGGAACTCAAAGTCTAAGTTAAACCAGATACCTTGGTTCGTGTATATACTGAGAGATAAGAGGCTTCCTGTCTATCTTCACACATTTGCTTGTTGAAGTTAGTTGAGGATAGTTTAATTTTTATTCCAAAGAGAATAAAATATCAAGTCCAAATGAGGATGATGTGCAGAGAGAATTTTGCTTTTCATAACCATCTTCTCATTTTCTTAAAAAAACAAAAAGCTTATACCTTGCCATCATATACTGTCATACGTTGCCTCAAGTTTTGCAAACTGCTAGAGTAAATTCTAAAGCAATGAAAACCGGCTTTTTCCTCTCATTGCTTCAGTATGGATCTGAACACCATGCTAGATAAGATAACAACCCATTTATTTGCCTCAAGTTTTTTTTTTCTTTCTTGCTTTGAGAGTGTTTTTGGGTGCTGAGGATTGAACCCCAGGCCTGGCACATGCTGAGTACTTGTTTACAAGTGAGCTGCCAGCTCCAGCCTCAAATCTTAAAAACTTCTAGGCACTGATAACTGGGAAACTACCTTTTCTTAAGGCACCATAAAATTGACCTTTGTCATGGTTTTGACAAAATATGTTTTATTTTTAAAAATAATTATCAATATAACATTTTAATTGTGAACTAATGACTTTAACACTGATTTTATTTTAATACTAATTTGACTCAGAAGAAAATGCATAATGCACACATACGTTATTTGGTTGCAAAGAAATATAGCATAGTCAAATGACTAAGAATTAGAAATACATTATTAGCATACGATTTTGTAGGGAAAGTGGAAGGGAAATTGAATTTTAATGAAGCAATGTTAGTAGATACTAAAAACTGGTATAGTATTTATATGATATATTTCAGAGGTAGAATTTTTAATGTTTGTATTTTCAAATGGCAGTATAGATAATGTGGCAGAAATATATTCTTTGCATTTACTTAAGCTTATGTGAAACATTTTAAAGGTCAACATATATGTATTAGAGGGGACACATGTGAGGAAAAAAAACATTAGAAATCATCGGCAGAAATAATCTATTCAACAGTCTGGCCCTGGCATTCTCATCTATGTGGCTATCCACTTGCATATGTTACCTTAGGCTGTGCAGCTACCAAAGTCTTTACCTAACACCCAGACCAAATTTTCAATTTTGAGAATCCACCTTCTTACCAAGTCCTCTTATGGATCTAACTCACTCCCTCCAGTCTGGCTGAAAGTTCTCCTGCACCAGCAAGACCTCTAAAAATATTTCTACTAAAACTTTCCACCTGTTCGCCTTCTCCAATTGGCTTTTGCCTCTTTGCCTGGCACATATTCCACAGCCCCATGGTGCCAATCCCTTGCTTGCATACATTTCCAACTCCCTTAGTCCTTTCCTTTCTCAACCTTGTTTAAATCCAACTCCCAGCCCACTTAGCAGCTGCAGCCAGGCTGCTAGACAGGGGCTAGAGCAACGTAAAAAATATGCTAGGGGCACTTCTCAATTCATGACAGACCTCAAGGAGGCCCTTAAAGTTGCCTGACCATCCTACATTTTCTTAGTCAATTCATTCTTTGGCTATCTGACATCATTGTAATTTTTCTTTCTTCAAACTGTCAGTGCTTCTCCTTCCCAAAGTAATTTACTCAATTTCTTTCACTGAAAACAACGACCAAGTTCATCAGAGTTCTTCACTGTCATTTCCACCTGCCCTCCATTCTGGGGTTACAGGCATGCACCCCTGCACCAGGTTCCCACTGCCCTCCATTCTTTGTGACAGGTGGTTGTTCTTAGGCCAACTCATTTATTTGCTTCATTCTGCAGTTGTTCATTCTTCAGTTCAAACTTCATTCTGCAGTTATTGTCTCTGAATTATCTAGGTTTCTCCTTCCACTGAACTTTTATATTGTGTAGGTAATGTTACATTTCCAATCATAAAATCAAGAAAAGAAAATGGCAGTAACCCCACATCCTCTGCTAACTAGTGTTCTTTGTGTGTGTTGGGGGAGGTGTTCACCTCTGTGAAGAAACTTATCAAAACGGCTGCTCATCTTTGTCACTCTTTCCATTCTCTTCTCTCTCTCTCTCTCTCTCTCTCTCTCTCTCTCTCTCTCTCTCTCTCTCGGCAAGGTCTTGCTATGTAGTTCAGGTTGGTCTTGAACTCACTATGTAACCCAGGTTGACCACTAACTTGCAGCAATCCTGCCTCAGCCTCCCTAGTGCTGCACTTACAAATGTGTGCCACCCCCACCTGGTTCTTTCCTTCCATTCTTTAAGGAGTGCCTTTGTCTTTGGCACAGCACCGACCTTCACATTATCAAATTTGATTGTGAATTCTCTGTCATTATCTTTTCCTGTGAACATTTGACAGAAGATCAATTTTAAAAAATGCTTTTGTTTACCCTCCAGGGTACAAACTACACCAGAGTTTCTTCCAGGTTCACTGACTGTTCCTTTTCATTGTGTTTTGTTGACTCTGCCCTTCTCTCCCTTGAGTACTGCAGTATATTAGGCGAAGCCGTCAGAAGTCTTTACCCTTCATAGACATTCCCTGGGGAATTTCATCCTGCGTGGTGGTGTTAAACACCTTTCAAACTCTGATGACTCCCAAAGACCTATTGGCACCCAGCCGTCATATCCAAATTTACATATTCAGCTGCCCTTAACATTTCTCTATGTCTAATGGACATTTCAAAGTTAACATGTTAACTCCCAATTTTCATAGTCCCTCTTTGCCACAAGCTGATACTCTTGTTATTTTCTTTTTTTGTGGTAAATGAGAATGAGTTTCTTATGCTAAAGTCTTGAAGTCATCTTTCACTCCTTTTTACTTTTATACTTTTAAACCAATATGCTTGCAAATGTAATTTAGCTTTCAAAATACATTCAGCAGCCTACTTCTTGGTTGCTGTTTGCCTCATCTGGACTACTGTCGCCTCTGAGAGGTCCGTCTTCATAGCACCCTCATGAGTTGTCCTGATTCTCCCTTTGCTCCTTACGTTTATCGCCCACAAATTAGCTGAAGAGATTCAGCTACCTCAGTGCCTCCTCTAGCTGAAGTCTTCCAGTGGCTTCCCATCCTAGAATAAAATCATGAAAGGCCTCAGGCAATCAGTCTCTGATCCCTGACTTCTTGCATAGTCCTTTGCATACTCGCTCCTAGCCACCTTGGACACGTGCTGTTCCTGAGCACAAGTGCAGTCCGGCCACAGACTCTGGCACTTGCCCCTCTCCTCTCCTGCTCAGCTGCACTGCTTGCCTCAGATCCATTTCACCTGTTCCCTCTGTCAAGCAGCTACTCTGCAAGTACCTTATGCTCTACAGTGCATCAACACTAACCATTTAGTTTTTCTAAAGAAGACCATGATCTGTGAACTCTTACTAAAGGATAGTTGTCTGACCTTAGCCGCCTCAGAGGATTTTAATATTGTTAATCCACAGAAGGTGATATTAATCCAAATAAATACTGAATTTGTATAATTTGAGATAGTACAAAAAGATTTAAATGGAAAAAATATCCACAAAGAAAACAGGTGTTCCAAGGACATGTTATTTATTCCTTTACCTTTTATTATTTTTTATGACTTCTAATTATTTGAATGTCTTGATCCACTAAAATGTAAGCTCCTCGAGAGCAGGAAATATGTTTGTATTTTTTTCACAGCTGAATTTTAAGTGCCTAAAACAGCATTGACATAAAATATGTTCTCAATAAATATTTTTTGAATGAATGTTATTGTAGTTTTGTTAATTCAGTCCAGCATCTTTGGTCTTTGAGCGTATCATCTCTGCTTACTATACCTGTTTTCTTAGGCTAAAGATGTCAAGTGACTTTAGTTTTTGTACATATTTTAAGTAATACAGAATGATTCTGATAGCGGACCCATGTAGAGCATCATGGGAGAAATTAACTATGATACTCCTTGTGTAAGCTTAAAAGCTGATTCATTTAATTCAAATGGAGAAAAACCCAAAATCACTTTGAGTTTCTAAGCAAAAAGTAAAATTTGATGTTAAGTAGGGGAAAATGAGAAATTAATCTTGATGCTTAATTCTTCAAGGAACAGTACATAGCATAAGCCTGTCATAGAGAAATTTAATAACTGTCAACCATCACAAAATAATAATTGTCTACTGGGACTTTGGTCTTGTTAAAGGAAGATGCGGCTCTGAAGTTTTACATGAGCTCTGCTTTGACTTTTGAAACAATTATGTCAGATTCTGTAGTGGTTAAGTCATGTGCCCAGAGGTTACTGCTTATCTGAAGGGAAAGTAGAAGGGTAATCTCATTAGCTTGATTTTATGTGCCAAATTATAGACACTTATCCCTTGTTATCCAGACCTTAAAACGGTACTGTTTTAAATACAGAGGACCTTCTGGAGCTATAACTTTCAATTTACAAGTGCTTCCTCTCGCAGAGTGGTGACCTCCAACTGAGGCTGAAGATCAAAGAAGCTGAAGGTAAAGAGCAAATGTGCAAGGTTACAGGTAGCTTAACAGAAACACTCAGAACACTACATTCCGAGAACGAACCAATTGGTTGGTCCTTTATAAGTCAAGCACAGGAGGCAGAGAAACAACAAACATCTGTCAAGAATACAGCCAGTTAACACCCATCCCTGACATAGCTGATTTGTTTTTATAGCACTCTACTGTTGAACTTCAGTGACCTCAAAAGTTGTTTTTAGTACATGATTTCGAGGACCTTTATCAATTGATTGGCATCACCACTGAGGATCAAACCCATTTGCTTTTGCAGATCTAATGGAACTTTAAAAATTACTCATAGGTAAAGATTCTTTCTGCTTGTAATCTATGAAGATAGTTTTTCAAAAGATCAAAGTGGGTTATTTTTGGTTCAGTCAGGGGCTGGGTTAGACAAAATTTACACAGATAATTTACTTTCTGCTTGTTTGGTTCCATATATGGATATTTTTTCTTTCCTTTCTTGATATTCCTTTCTTGGTACCTTGAAATTTTAAGAATACCTTAAGCTGAGGAAATAGAGACCAGCACTCCTAGATTAGATATTACAGTAAACATGTAACAAAGACTCATAACAACAAATTGGAGTGGAAGAGATGCAGAACGTATTATTTTGCCCTCATTAAAAGCTGATATTCTTAGTAGAATGTAATAGTGCATGTTAGATAACTGAGAGACTCAGGCAAGAGGATCACAAGTTCAAAGCCAGCTTGAGAAATGTTGTGAGACTTGTCTCAGGATGAAATGAAGGGATGGAGATGTTGTTCAGTGCTCCCTGGGCTGCTCAGTTCCTAGTTTTTTGAGGGTGGATGGGTTGACATTTACAGTCCTAAAAGGCCTACCGGTGGCAGTGGCAGTGCTAAGGCATTCTTAATAAGCGTTGCTTCTTTCTAAATGGCCTGCCATTCTTTTTAACATTTTTTGTACTTGACAGTATTGTCATTTCCCTGAACTCTTTGATTTTATTTCCATTGAAACTGTAATCTTTTCATTTGTTTTTTACTTTTCTGATTTCTTTCTTATTTTCATTAATTCTTCTTTCACTGGTTCCTTAACTGGGAGCATTGCTTGATGTCCAGCCTGGGCCATCTGTTGCCTTCCACACACTCTTCTGAGATCTCAATCCTTAAAGCTTTGAGTGTCACCTTGCAAATCTACATCACTAGTTCTTAGCCCTGTCATCCACACCTTATCAATGCAACTTGTGCTAGCTGGTTCCACGTGGATGGCTCAGTATCAGCTCATGTCATGCATTTGCTCTCTGACAGGCCTCTAGTTCCCTTCTAATCCCCATCACAGATAAAGTGCCCTTATATGTCCCTTTTGCTTTTTTTTTTTAAACCATGACACAGCTTTGCTGCCAGTTCCATAGGAGCTCATCATGATCATCATCTAGTGAACCTGGGAACCTTTTTTCTTTTGAGAGAGGATTTCACTATGTAGTTTAGGCTGGCCTTGAACTCACTTTGTAGCCAAGGCTGGCCTCAAACTTACAGTGATGCTCCTACCTCCTGAGTACAGGGATTACAGGCATGTGCCTCCACACCCACCTTGCCAGTGGAATCTTTCAGAAGAGGAGAAACTGTGGACAAGAGAAAGACAGCCTCTTCAACAGGTGAAACATAGAGCAGCATACATCTGTGCTGTTCACCTTGGTTTTAAAGAATTTTTTCAACTTTTTTATTTGAATCTTCTCTTTGTTACATGATATAATATTTGTATGAATTTGAGATTCATTTTAAGTAATCTCACATCATTAGCAAGGATTGATAGTCTAAGCTAGTTGGTTGGTTATGGGAAAAAAGAGTTTTAGTTGAGCCAGAAGAATTTTAAGCATCATTTCATCCATGCAGATAATATGTAAATGAGAAAGTCTAGACAAATATATATGTGTGTGTGTATATATATATATATCAGACTATTAATAATGCTAATGTCTAGGATTACAAATGACATTTATACTTGTCACATTTTATTTTCTGTATTTCTTTTATTATCTGAAACTAAGAGTTACAAGTTTTATAATAAATTAAAAGTGAATCATAAAAAAAAAAAAAAAGAGAATTTTAAGCAGCCCCGA
The DNA here is from genome assembly GCA_004027295.1 of Dolichotis patagonum. Lineage (NCBI taxonomy): Eukaryota > Metazoa > Chordata > Mammalia > Rodentia > Caviidae > Dolichotis > Dolichotis patagonum. The sequence goes on along the minus strand of PVJX010017252.1, from coordinate 7,937 downwards.
ACATACCAAATTGGTCTTTCTGGGTAACGATGTAGTACCGTTAGAGCCATAGAACGGCAGGTCATGAGAGGAGGTGAAAAGAGATTGAATAGATAGGAATTTGGGGGAAAGGAACCCGGTATGTGTAATTCATCTCCTTCTAGATTTTCTTATCAGTCCTCTCAGCCACTGGATAACTACCCAGGACCAGGTCAATAATGAGTGGCAAAACTGCTTGGTTACAGATATGGATGTTCTTTCTCAGTTTACTAAAAAGAAAATAGGCACTTTGATCTGCATTTGCTTATTCCTTGCTTCTGATTTCTTTATTAGCTCAAGCTTAAGTGTGGAGAAAATATGTTATTTATTCATTTCTCAAACTTCCATGCTTAGTTAATAATTAGATTTCAAGGAATAGTTATTGAGCAACTAAATAACTTTTCCGTTGTTTAAATTCTCCTCATACCATCTCATTTGGCTTGGTTCAGGATTGAATCCATTTGCATTGCAGTCTCAAAAGCCAAGTGGCAAACCATATCCTGGAATGGTCTCTGGGAATAAGAAACCAGGTGACTTTCTCACCAGATTTCTCTTGCACATGCTTGTCCTGGAAGTCAGGGTCTCTACGTAGGTGAGATAAAGTTAGGGTAGAATTTTCCCTAAGGAATGTTCCAAACTTGTCCTAATCTAAACAGCATATTTTACCTCATCCAGCAGAAAATGACTCCAGGACAACCCATACGTTCAAGAAGTATCATTCAAAACTTGATTTCATTTTGGCTAAAACATTCCTAATCTTCCATCTCTTTTAAGGAGAAACCAGTAAATGCCAAGGCAGTTTTTACTAAGCAGTTATTAAAATGTTTGTGTTTCTAACTTACTTCCCAGTTATCTAGTTCTTAAATTTTCCTATGTTAAGGACTTCAAACAACTAAAACCATTAGGGGATTAAAGAGATGTGGTAGAGAGTGATTTAATGAGGATTATCTATTCCAAGTGACCTAACCACACAAGTCTGAATTTTCCAGAACTAGGCCTACAGCAAATCACAAGTATTACCATAGTAAGTTTAATACTAACTCCTTTATCCCAACAAAGCTATTAGCTATCTGAAGCACATGTTTGAGGACCCTCAATATAAAGAATTGACTTGATCTGGGCCTGTGCTCAGTGACAGAGGATGGGTGCTGTAACCTGTCACTCCAAAGTTTGTTTTCTTACTAAATTTGGGGTGGTCAAATCACTGCCTCCATTCAGTAACACATAAAAGTTCAGGTTCTAAGATTCTAAGTTCCCACAGGATTTAAAATTCTCAAGACAGAATTTCAGGGTCACCATATAGTCCTTGCAAAAGACCCCCACTTGACAGGGAGACTCACTGCTCAGAGAACATTAAATATATCTGCTTGAGAGGTTTGGAACGTTTTACCCACCTGATGAAAATGATTGTTATGGTTTATGTTTAGATGTCCTCCCCAAAGCCTCCCAGGGTCATGGAGTGGGGGGCAGGCTTTTTCAGAGGTAGCTGAATCCAGAGTTTGTGATTGATTTGTAGTGTGATGCTGGGATTAAGAGTGAGTTATTGCTGGATCAGTCCCCTGACTGGATTGGTACCACCCTAATCTCACCAGTCTGTTTAAGACAGAAGGCACAGAAAGAGGCTTGTTTCCCTCTTTTGCTCTTGTTCCTTTTGCTGTCTTCTGCCTCCATGAACAGTTGCCCCTCTTCCTGCCACCCTGCCTTGGAGCTAGCTGCTTATGGACTGAAGCCTCTACACACTAATAAATAAACCTTTCCTCCTTTAATCTTGGGTGTTAGGTATTTTGTCTCAGCAATGAGAGGAAAGTAACTAAGACAGTTCCCAAAGAGAACTGGGAATTTTATTTATGTACATGGTGAAAAAATATCACTTCAGACATTACTGACTTACTTCAAAGGGAAATATACCAGGTCAGTGGCTGTCAGCACCAACCCAACAATCATCACTAGTAGTGAGATAGTTGTGTATGTCATGCTGCCATGCAATCTAAAATATAAAACATTACCTAGGAAAACTTTTGCTGAACATGTTATACCTAAATCAAATCAAACATCCATGCATTCAACATCTAGAAGACAGAGAACCAGCTAAATGGCAACATAAGGAAACAACAGAAGAATCCAGGACATGAGATAACTGGTGTGGATATAGAAAAGTCAATGTTCTGGGAAAAAAGAGGTACAAAAGGTAATGCAATGTGTGAAATTGAATTTTGGCTTGTACAGTAATAACCACAAAACATACCAGCCCTCCACATGCTGAATTATTTAAGTGTAAGTCAAATACATTACAAACACATATGGTCATTATTAGACCTAGGTAGTGGTCGTATTTGAAGGTATGCATTATACTATAATTTTATATTTTTAATGAAAATGAAAATTTCATAATAAAAGTCAGAAAAGTTTACAAAACACAGCCCAAAAGGTACTTTCTGGGTGGCTGGGATAACTTTTTAGAAAGACTGTACTCTTCTTTCTCAGCATAGTCACATCTTGCTGCAACCTGTTTGTTTTTGCATGAGATTTATCCATTAGACACTACGTGGGCCCAGTTTTCCACAGACAGCAATGTATGTGTATGTGTTTCAGATCCTTATTGTGTAAATATACTCATTCTATGGAGCCAAAGGAGCTCTCTTAATCAAGGTAAGAATAATAAGTAGTACATGGTCACGATTTGTGTGACATTCTTTGTTATATTATAAAATGTGGTCACTAATTACGTTTGGAAATGTCAAAAGATGTGGTTTCAAACTGTTATGGCTTTTATCTAGATGTTCCCTCAAAGCCACATGCAGTCATAGGTGGAGCTTTTTTGCTGAGATTGATTCATAGTGCGATTACAGGATTAAGGGTACCTTATGCTGGGTGTGGGTACTACCAGGCCTGAATGGAATATAAGGGACAGAAAGAGAATGGCTCTTGTTACTGCTTGTTGCTTGCTGTTCTCTGCTTGCTACATTGCTACTGGCTGCCTTCTGCCAGCCCTGCTTTGCCATGTACTCTTTCTGTGTTGGAGCCAGCTAACTATGGACTGAAACCTTTACAAACTGTGAGCCAAATAAACCTTTCCTCCTTTAATTCTATGTCAGATACTTTGTCTCAGCAATGAGATAAGTAACTAAGACACAAACCTTTACAATACAGAATGCTCTAGAATGACCTCCATTTCACTTTCCAACCTACCATTCACATGTTTCAGCCTCCTGGCTCAAAAACCTCTTGATTTGGGAAGGCAAGGGAAAAATACTTGGAGTTGGCAGTGGCAGATTTTTTTTTTAAACAGGGTCTTGCTATGTAGTTCTTCAGGTTGGCCTGGAACACATGAGGATCCTTAGCTTTAGCCTCCTGGGTGCTGGGATTATAAGCATGTGCCAGCAGACACAGGTCAGGCTTATCTTTTCATTTTAGTGTGAGGACTTTGTTTTGGGGCCTCTGCATTCTCCTTGGTATATGGCTGCTGACCCTAGAAAATCAGGAATGCTGTGGTGTGGTACTCAGTAAAGGAACTCTGTGTAATGAGAAAACCTACTTGTTTCTTAACTGGAAAAAAACAGAAGCCCTAATATTAGTAGGAGCTACTTTTTTCTGAAGGCAGATGAGTTTCTGCTGCTAGTATCAGTGACTAGCCCTACCTTGGAGGAGGGGAAGGATGAAAAGGAGAATTACACAGACTTGTGTTTTCTTTGTTTGGCTCTGCTCCAAGTAGGCTGTAAGCATCAGAGACTGACTAACTCTGGAAAAAGCAGGTTATTAGTAGTAGAAGAGAGCTAATTAGTGTTTTCTGCCTACAGTATAATTGTCTCTTATGCCATGCTGTCCTCCCAAAATATTTCTGTAAGAGACAGTTATTATACTATTGTTACAGAATATAACAGAGTAGAGAGATGGAGAATTCAAAACAGGGGAGAATGGAAATATGCTTCCAATTTCTTTTCGACCACTACTTTGGTTGAATCATATGTCTTTCCTCATGTTGTTGCTGTTTTAGCTCAACCAACCTGATTCCAGTTTAAAAAATAGCTGGTCATTCTAAGCACCACTTACAACTTTGTGATCCTCTCCCTCATCCCCCAACATCTAATTTTTTAAAAAATTCTTTGATATGTGTGCTGGAGTTTTTTTTGGTTAGGGCTTCCAGGTGAAACATTCCTGGAAGAAAGTACTGCACAATCATATCTCCATCTCCACAGGGTTCCAAGCCTGCCACAAAAATCCTTGTATGTTCAGATCCCTGGTATAAGATGACTTAATACTGGTGTTTGCATATAAAATTGCATATCATCTTGTGAGAGTGAAGTCCAAAGACATAATCAAGACATAATGCTTTTATACTTTTTAGGCCAAGAAAAGTGAATTTGTGAAAGAATGAAAGTATAAGTGGATCACTGGAGTAGAGTAGCAAATTCTTGGAAGTTACCAAGAGATATATGGTAGGGAGAGAGAGAAGTTCAGAGGAATAAGGATTAAAGTTTGTTAAGCAACATTGCAGTCCCATTTACCAGTCTCTAGTGATCTAAACTATTTTCTAGCCTTGGCAAGCAAAGGCCATTCCTAAAAAAATTTTTTTTTGTGGTTTTTTGCATGTAGTAAATACAGGCCAAATGGCCCTTTCTAAAGTGATTTAAGCTTGTCATAAGCGAGATACACCAATTTGGCATATTCTGAAATGGGACATTGTTAATTTTCATGTCCCTGTAGCTCTCCAGACCAGGGAAGGTCTTGGTGCTAATGTGAGTTTCATATTCTCATCTGTCATATTCTCATCTGTCAAAGACCACATGGGATGGTCTTTGCAGCCACTTTCAACACTAACATTCTATGAATGTCTATGCACCTTACTTTCACAAAGTTAAAAACTACCTTTTAATCTTTCTATCCAAGAAACCATTTCAATGTGCATTGCCCATGAAATTATGTCCCAAAGACAGGCTGAGAGCAGCATTTTAGAGCTCAGCCCATTGAGCCCAGGCAGACTTTCACACGCTGGAGGTTGATGGATTTGCTGAGCAGTTAAGCCTCACACTTCTGCATCTGGCCTGTGAACTACAGGCCTGCACTTGCAAATTCACATGGCTTGAATATAAATCTGAATATTAATTTCACTCTCAGAAGCCTACATATATAGAAGATATTAATACTTCCTTCAAATAGAAGTTTCTGGAAACATTTTTAAAAGAAGATTCTAGGGACTGTGTTACAAGGCAAAAAAGTATTTTCAAGTGTTACATAGAGTCATTATATTAGTAGAAATTTAAAAAGTTTATTTAAGGGAAGAACAAAAATGAAGGCAGGCTTGTTCCTTTGGCAACTATAAATCAGTGGGGTCTAACCAAGAGAACATGCTCTTTCCTCAAAACAAACCAAAGAGCTTTGAGATCAGTGGTAGCCACATTTTGTTTCATCTCTGCAGAGCTTGCTGGACTGGAACAGTCTTGGCTTTTCACCTCTGATCCTTCCACAATCTTCTGGCATATTAATATGAAGTTTTGAACCTGGGCCAACCCTCCTAAGACTACATTGAGTTAGAAATGCAAACATAAGGTCTCTGAGACTAAAAAGGGCTGCTTTCATGGTAATGATAGCCTACCTCGAGGTCCTCTCTCATTAGCTCTTTACCATGTTGAGTCTGATAATGTGTGGGGTGATCAGGAATTAGGGTAGGGGTTGGCAGTGTGAAGCGTGAGTTCTTGATAAGGGAGAGTTTTTCCAGAGGCCTTTGAATCTTTATGGCTATAAAATGACTCCCAGTTTTTCTGTTTCTTATTGCCTAAAGTCTACCAAACATAGTTAATCTATTTAGGCAAGAACTCGCTAATCAGGTTCTCTTTTGCTGCACAGAGACAGTTTGTCTAGGATGAGGCTTTCTGGATGGAAAGTTTGGTATGAAGAAAAAAGGTAGAGAGGATTGACTTTAGCATATATCTGACTAATTAAGGTAAATCTTCAGCTATCCTAAACTGAGAGGATTTCCATGTGGTTGGATCAGCTGCAAAGAGTTGGAATTTAGTCTTCTTGACCTGCCTCTTCCCACCAGTGCTACTAGAAAAATCAGGCTTTTCCTTAAAGGAAGGTGGGCATGGAGAGGGTCAGAGCTGGGTTGGTCCTGTCAAAGATGCAGGAGGGGCTCGCTGATGTATGAGGGATTAGGACTATGGTAAGAGTATTTGAGAAAAAAAGAAACATTCAAAGGGAAAAATATATGTGAACACAAATACCCAGACTACAGCTGTTGATTTTTTTACTGCCCTTGACAAGACTTTCTTGGGAGCAGTAAGAACTATCTTCTTGTGAAGAAATTTCTAATTCTTTCCATCTTTTGGGACTCCACTTCCCATGGGAGGGAATCCACATTCCCTGGATTTTGAAGTGGCTCTTTTCTGTTTCTCTTTGCCCTTTTCACTTTTAAGCATATGCACACAGATCTAATTCTTATACTAGGATATGGAGCAGTCTTATTTTCTATATGTTGCTGCACTAAATTCACTGGTGCATACAGCATGCATTCTAAATTATGCACTAATTATATGGTTGACCTCATTATCCCCCTTCTGAAAATATGCAGTCTGTCCCAAACAATTAACACTTAATTATATTTCCATATTGTTTCCTAATTGTCCCAAGTGTTGGATTTTACTGTCCAACCAAACTACATGCCCCTGCAAGGCAGAGATCAAGACTTAAACTTCTTTGAACTCCCCCAATACAGCTATACTACTTTGTCCTAATTAACACTTTTGGTGATGGAGGTGGAGTATTTTAAGAAAAAGATGGCACAAGTATCAGTGTATTTGAGTTCTTTGAGGAAAGACTGAGCAAGACTAAGGTAAGTTTGAAAAGAGTACTGAAGAACATTTAGTAAATTCACATCATCAGGGAACAGGAATCTTATCAATCTTTGTCACTGGTACACTCCAGCACCTAGCTCCTGGCTTGCAAGCAGCAGACACTAAATAACTTGTTATAACTGATGACCTAACGTGAATTTTTGCACTTTAGTTATGCCTTATGCCTATGTCTTGCACTAAGTGATGAATATACAAATACAGCCTTTTTTCTTCAGAAGTTTACAGTCTAAGGAAGAAGAGAAATGGCAGAATTAAGAACAAATAATTACTGTAAAATATTAAAACATATATAAATGTTGTTATTTTGTAGTGCCTGGACCAAATCCAGAGCCTTACACACAACAGATAAATGTTCTATCACTAACCTACAAACCTGACCTCAAAGAAGATATTAGAATTCCTTTTCAAATGCTCTGAGGTCAAAGAAGGCTGCTAACCGTCCAGGGTAACTGTCCAAGGAGGCTGCACAGTTAAAAACACGCAAGAACATTTGATGGAGTTTGAGGAAAGACTAAGAATCTGCCAGGTGGAAAATATGCACACATTCTGGGCAGAGAAATAATTGGAAAAAGTTCTGAAAGTTATGAGAGTTTGTGTTTTCTGGGAAACTTACAGTTGTTCTGTACAGTTTAAACAACTTACAGTTGTTTAAAAGATAAAGTAAAAAAGGCAAGTAAGTAGGGGTTGGTGTGTGGGTCTTGGGATTGATATTTTAGGTGGTATGTTCCAGTGAGCATTTTTGAGCAGACAATTGATATGAGTAAGTTTGGATTTGGAGAAATCACTGTGGATAGTATGGTGAGTAAACTAAAATGGCAGGAAGTGGAGGCAGAAAGACTTCCTCAGAAGTGAATGTGGCACTTTTTTTTAAAATTTTTTATTTTAAAAGGGTGTAAAATTAAACACAACAAAACAGAACAGAATGGGCCATAAGAAAGCATAAATTTCAAAGCTAGACAACCAGAGATCTTCACTATCTGTCATATTGTCTCTTGTTTTCTTCCAAATGGTTGTCCATATCTTTGCATATGGGGAGCTCATACTAAATAACATAGCCAATCTTTTCAC